>JAQZBX010069167.1:0-15619 GCA_029593785.1 Cabassous unicinctus | reverse complement strand
AGTTTTACACTGAATGACACAAAAGGAAACTTAAATTACCAATAGTTTACATGTAAGCTTGATTCCAGTCTTAATGAAAAGAAGTAAAACAAAAACAAAAACCCTCAAGAAACTCCCATTTTGTGAATTGGCAGCTGATAGCACTCCCCTTACATCTTCGATTGTCTGCTGCTTTCTGTGTAATAGGTTACAAAGCACATAAAATCCATTAACTATAGCTAGCTGAAGGGAAATACAAAGATAAGTATGCACCATTAGTCACCTGTTGCCCTTGTGATAAAGTGAACCAGTTTTTAAAGGTAAACTGCAGAAATTTTGACAGATAATACAGCAACATAAAAAGTTTTTTGCCACCTGCTAGTGACAAACAGTGATGCAATTATGGGAGGGACTGATCAGAAACATCATGACATTAACTCTTCAAAAAAAAAAAAAAAAAGCAACTATTCTACTTTAAATTCATTTCTGGTGAAACAGGGCCAGATTCTTATATTTCCAAATGATAAGTATCATCACACAATTTTAAGAGTTAAAATGTTATTTGTGATTGCTGTATCTCTGATTCTACAACTTGAGATACTGCTAGGGAAAAGGAAAGAAATTTTTAAAAAATTTATGAAAGCCACATATTAGCTGGGTGTAACATAGTAACAGTCTGCTTTCACCATCACAGCTTTCTATTGTGATTACTCCCATTTTCGTCTGAATGGAAAAATCTCAAAGCAATATCAGGAAGTTTTGTTTTTTTGTTTTGGACATTATATAGCTACTATTTGGCATATCACCTTTGCTTAATTAAAAAAAGAATGCTATAAAAATCACATCAGAGCAAGGCTTCAACTCGATGCAACAGACTGTTGCTGGGTAAGCAGTAATTACAGTGTATTGACCTAGTACAAATGGCAGCAGAATACATTAGAACAGCACAACACACCCTGCTGGTCTCAATATATTATCTTATAATGTACCAGTTCACTATAATGATTAGCTGTACACTGTTGCTATTAATAAGTGACCACCTTTTATTTTCCTGTTTGCAGCTGGTGAGCTTTATACTTTCAGCTGACAAACAAAGCAAATAACTACAGCTGGCTTTAACCATATACAAATCAAGCTGCAATATTCACTGCCTTCAGGAAAAAGGATTTATCATTATTAAAAACCAATGACTTGGCTCAATAGAGTTTGTTATTTTGGTCATGAAGATGCCTGACATCATCTCGTTTCCTCCTCTACCAAAGAATACAACATTAAGAAATCACTACATCTTAGAGCTTGCCTCTCCAACTCTTTTTACAGTGTTCATTAGTTCAGGTTTAAAACGTCAATTAATTCTGATTCTTTTAGTTAGCAATTTGACAACAACAACGAAATAAATCCCCACATTCCTTTTACAGGCATTTGAAAAGTATTAGCACTATATGCATTTCTATGTACTTGAATAACAACAACTGCTCTGAAGGAAATGGCCAAACGTAGCAGGTATGTATTCCTCTGGCAAGATAAATAATGCCTAATTATATATGATTTTACTTAATAGATCAATTTTCACTTTCACTTAAAGCTACTGCCAGTTACTGCTTTCCACATTATACTTCAAAACCTTTTCACATTAGATATAATACATACTTTTTAAGAGAGTATGAAAACGTTTGAAGGCTTTTAATAAGACTTTCCATTTCCGTTTTGCAGTGAAGAGGCAGAATCAGTTCAACACACCAGTATAAGAGAAAAAGAAAAAAATGTCAACAATTAAAATAAAATTCAAACCACAACATTTAGTTTATCTACATCCAGCTCAACAGCAACATTTATAATATATCAATAATTTTTATCAGATTTTTCTCTTCAGGGTACCTTTTCAATATGTTCTGATTATTTACAACTGTACAGGCAAAGCCACACTTCCAAGTGCACATATTTAATACAGTATTGACTATTTGCATTTACAGGATTTTTCAACAATCTGAAAAAAGATCAACTGTTTAAGATCTTTAAGGTATATTACAAAAACTACTGCTAGTTCTTGTACTACAGTATGCTTACTCAGTAAAACTAGCAACGACAGATCTACACAGTCACTGAGTAACTCTGTAATCCACCCATGCCAACCCAGGGGGCCGGTCTCCATTAACTCTAAGCTGTCTTATACAAAAGTTAAGGCAAAGTCATTTTCAAGTTTAAATAAAATTCAAGTCTTTAAATATTGGATGGAAATAATTTTCTTTAAAAAAACTCAGTCTTGTTAAATAACATTTTGTGGAATAAACTGTATGGTTACATTTAGCAAGAAATCTTATTTTAATGTCTGCTGCTTAGAATACTTAAAGAAAAAATTTAGGCATTTTAAAACAAAAATAATTTATATTTAACTTTATTAGAAACTTGCTAAATTTAGTGCATCCTCATCCTTCAGAAGTGTAGCACTTCTAGAAGTGAATCAATGAGAAACCTCATCTTGGAGGTAAAGAGAGCCAGGATTTTCATCCTCCACTACCCAAAGTGGGGGGAAAAACCACAAACACCATTCTCTCACGATTAAATAGCTTTTAAATCCATGTGCCAATGCAGAGGTACAGGAAGACGTCAACATAGAGCTGACTAAAATATGGACTCTTTCAAAGAGTACTTGGGGGAAACTGACAGAAATCTACATAGAGCGTGAGCACTAGGTAGGGGGAAACCACAAAGTAAGTGGAGACTTCTTCACCTTCCTTGCCAGCACAAAAGCGTGCCAACTCTCAAGTTATTAAAATGACATTATGGTACAATTTTGTGGTAACATGTCAATGGGCAAGAAAGTTTATATTTTCATTTAAATCCTATTCACAATGTGCTTTGAATTTATTTTACATAATAGCCATTTTAAACTGGAGTGAGAAGCTGGTTACTTGCTTGCAGTACATCAAAACTTAAATGTTTCAGAAGATCTCTCTATGGTGCTTTCTGTAGGTCAATTTTGCCCAGAAGATCAAAAAAGGATTACATAGTTTTAAAAACAAGACTAGAACCATCTGTTAACAGTTTAAATGAAAAGTACAAGTTCCTATGCCAATGTGTCACAACAATTTAGTAATATTTACCCCTTTTTCTCAAGGTCATATTTACCAGTGTAATTCATACTTTTTTACTAGTTGTCCTCAGCCTTCATCGGTCTGTTTTGACATTTTAAGATATGTAATTGCAACAACAACCGAAAAAAAAAAAAAAAAAAAAAAAAAAAGCATAGTTCTGCTTAGTATAGCTTGCATTCACAGCCACATGGACGCTTAATAAAAAACATTAATTTGTTAGAATAAATGCATTTTCTACCCTGAAAAAAAAAATCAGATTTATGCATCACCTCCAGTTAAGCACCAACCTAAAATAAGGTTTATATTAATTAAATCCTGAAAAATCAATTTTTTTTCAAGAGAGAGATAATCCGACTCAGAGAAGAAAAATAACTTGCAGGCATTTCATCTGCCTCATATACACTGCAAGCTCTTAACCAGCAACTCATTCTCTGTACTGAGTGGGAACAGTGTTTCATTTGTGGTTAAACAGAATTTTTTTGCAAACCCTCCCAGACATATGATTTTCACTGAGGAGACTTTGGAGGTGTGTTCTGTTCTCTGTTTAAACGCTTCCCAATGGCTGGAGGAGAGGATCTGCGCCCCAACTGCCGTCTCTGATCTTTGGGTTGTCCTGGATTTGACTTCAGAGGAGGGGGTTCTCTGTATCTCTCCATTGGTTCAGTAAGCTTCTTTTCTTCTTTCCCACAACTGACAGTATTTGGCTTTTGTTCTTTTGGGGGTTGCAATGGGGAAGTAGGAGGCTCTTTACTTGTTCTCTGACAAATCTCTGCGTAGCTAGGTTTTCGCAATTCCTGGGAGACAGAAATAACACTGGAATTACATGCATAAAATGATCTCTCTAGTGACTCATTTTCCCTATTCACAAGGGTTTGTACTTTTATAAAGAATTCATAAAATTCTGCAATTAAATTTTCCTAGTAGCACAAATTTCCCTCTAAGATACTTTAGAAATATCTTTTAAAAATTTATAAAATTAGAAAAGGTATAAAAAGTGCTGACTGAACTCTTTCCAACATTTAGCCTTTAAAATTCTTGAGCTCTATGGAAGTGTAAAAGGTGGCATAAGGAAAAAAAAGGACACACCTATAAAAAGACACAAAATTGAACACACTTTCTCTTATCCCACATTTCCTTCAGAATATAGAACACCACTCAATACAATAAGGCCTCCTGTGAGTGCTCAATAAACGCAATCACGATGCAACAGCCTACCACTTACAAATTAACTTCATAAAAATAGCTTTTTTCTTTTAAAAAATTATTTTTTAACATATTTCAACCCACTAAGGGCTGGAAATATGAGTTCAAAAAAGGTTGAGAGAGGTAAAAACATTAAAAAAAAAAAACTTTACAAGGGTCTTCTGGTAAATGGAAGCTTTATGGCTACATAACAGAGGAAAAAGGAAAAATTAAAAACCTTTAGCCTATAAAAACAATTTTTTAAAAATTAAAGAGGATTTTAACCTATATATAATTTTTTTTCTTAAAGACTCAATTTTATGGACAGCAAGGGCTTAAATCCCAAATTTCAAGACAAAAGGTCACCTAAATATCAAATTGAGGACAATAAAAATCAGATTTAAAAGGGCTTGATTTACCAAAAAGGGAAACTACCAAATAGGAAAAATAATTGGAACTTAGAGCTGTTGGAATCAAGAGGATTAGAGGATGAAATAATTTTAGAGATTAAAAATATTAGTAAAATATAGGAGTGAATGGAAACATTTAGAATAACTGATCTACTCTGACCCTTATAATAACTTGGGTAAGCAGGACTGAGTGTAGTATCACCCCATTTTATTTTGGTTATATTTACAATTTATTATATTTATACTTATTATATAAACATGTCATATTTACAGCAAATGATTTAACTGATCATAAAATCTATGAAAGACCAGGAGATGGAATATTGTTACTAGTCAAAAAGAAAAACTTTGTCAAGTAATACTGATATAATAGGAATCAATGACTGTGATAATAAGAAATAACCAAAGTAGTTAGTTGAAAATTATTAGCAAATATTTGGGGTATTTTGTACAGAAAACACAACATGTACACACATAAATAAAAACCCATCAAAAACAACAACAAAAAAAGACCACTGTATTGTGCACATTCTGTGAATGAATAAAATTTATCTTTACAGATCAAAACAAACAAACAAACAACCCATCAAATTAGATTTTCTTAAAAATAAGTTGATACAGAAAGGAGAAAGTGTTAAATGTCTTTTTACCAAATTCAGGAGATTATGTGACTTAAAAAATATGCACTAGTTACATACCGTGGCAGCTCCATTAACTTGCACTGATTTGCAAGCAGTAGTAGTAAGGGTAGAAGAAAGTCTTTCCATACTTTGTGTTTCCCTCTGCTTTTCTACAACCTTGGAATCCCTGTAAAAATATTCCCAATATTTGAATTTCATAAACTATTTACAGATAGCTCAAAACTAGTAAATACTAAGAATGTGTAGAATATTAATACTCACTCAGGTAAATGGGCAGGGGAAGGAGATCGTTCATATGTTGCTGATACAGCACAAGAAACTGGCACTGAAGGCTCTCTGGGGATTACTGCAGGAATAGTGTTTGTACTTGTATCCACACTGAGGTTCTAAAGATAATTTAAAAGAACAGGTAATTTGGTAAAGACATTTAGGTCAGACTTTTTTCCATAATGATTTTTTTTATATATGGCCAAAAACGATAATGGTCTAACTAGTCCAAGTATTGGAAACCTTTCTGTCTTATTCTTGGTGACAAAGAGGCTGGTTGCTGAATGGAGCTGACCAGTTACATATGTGTCTACCTCTACGGCAGGAAAACAGGGTTAGAAGAGTGGCACCTAGGGAAGCGGGTGTGGCTCAATCGATAGAGCTCCCGTTTACCATATGGGAGGCCCCGGGTTCGCTTCCTGGGGCCTCCTTGTGAGGGCAGGCCGGCCTGCGTGGCGCGGTGGGCTGATGCAGCAAAACCTCACAGCAAGGGGGAGATAAGCAGACACAGAAAAAACACAGCAAATGGACACAGCAAACACAAGCAGCAAGGGGGGGATAAATAAATAAATCTTTATAAAAAAAAAAAAAAGAGTGGCACCTCACTTTGGAAAAACTGCCAGCTTGGAGAATACATAAATACTTAGGGGAAGATATTTTTCTCTAGCAAAAATGAGAAAAAGATTCCAAGTTTGTTCTTTTGCGTACAGAGCTCACACCCCTTTTTCCTCTCAGCAAATGTTTAATCATTCTCATGTCTCAGGTCCTCTTTTCTTTGCTTCCATTATAATTATTTACAAAGCTTGTTCTCCCAGTTGAACAGATATTAAATAAAAGATCCATTTGATACATCAGTGCCTAGCATAGACTGGCAAATAATGAATGTTCAACTATTTGTTACCTACATAAATTTAAGTACCTTACATTAGTGGTAGGTGCTTTTAGTAGCTCTTATCTGAATTCAAAAACAACCCTTGGAAGCAGGTACGTTAACTCTCCTAATTTAAAAAGTGAGGAAAATAAGGCTTAGCACATTTAAGTTAATTTATCCATGGCCACAAGGCAAAGAACTGAATAAAACCAGATTTACATCTCCAAGACAGACATTTTTCCAAGTACAGTTACTATTTTATTATAAACACAATCTTATTCATTGTATATGACATCCTTGTCATGTAAAAAAAAATAAATCAGTGGAGCCAAATAAATAACTGATAGTGAGTTTAAGTGTAAAAGACAGAATTTCCTTAAAATGCTTTACTTTACAATTTAGAAGTAAAATAAAGTGAGGAACTAAGTTTAGAGCTACTAAAAGGGAATGAGATTAACTGAATGGCACTATTTAAATACATTTACCCCTAAGGCAGGGGATTGAGCGAGAGACTTTGAGGTCCCTTCCACCGTAAAGTCCCTACTTTTTATGACTATTGTGTTCAAGCTGAAGGAAAGTTGGCAAAAATTTGGGAATACCAAAATCTTCCTTTTTGTTATAGCTCATCTAAATTTAGGATATGTTCAGTTTTAATATAACTTAATGTAGATATGCTATTGTACTATGTAAATATTTGGAGAGTAATCAGTACAATAATGATCTCTAAGATCTTCAACCAGTTTCTCCTGCCATTGAGGCCCTTCCACACTTAATAAGGTGAAGGGGCTGAACTAAATTTCTAAAATTCCTTCCCTTCCAGCTCTAAAAACTTGATTAAGTCGAATTTCTCCTAGGTCAAAAAAGCTGTTGTAGATGCTTCACCAAAAAGCAATGACATATATTATTCCAACCGGTCTTGTCATTAGGCTCACACTTTATTAAAGCAGCAATTCTTTCTTCAAAAGAAATTTTACACAGCATCTCAAAATGTCATTGTAGCTTTTTCTGCGACCCTGCCCATCACTGAAGGGAGCAGGTACACAGTGTGAGAACTAGAATTACATGATCTTTTCAAAATGTATTAATTTCCAAGATCATTCTATAAGGAGATAACTGAGAAATAATTGTTTGGAAGTTGAGGATTTAAAATAATTTACAAGACATGCCAAATGTATTACGATTGTTATTGTAAAATACAAATATTGAAAACCACTTAACCACCAAGGTTAAAAATAGAAACAGTAATTACCACCTATATGAAAAGGATTAAAAACTTCACATGACTTTATAGTCTAAACACTCAGTGGCAAAATCCAATTCCATCCCTGCCCAGGAACGGAGAAATTATAGTATCCATTGTAGTAGTTCTGTACTGGGGCTGTGGAACGGTACCTTTTCCCAAAATCCAAATGCCAAGGAGATTCTGATTCATTAGATGTGGGGTGTGGTGGACTGGGTGATGGTAGTATTTATATTTTGAAAAAGGTACATAGGTGATTCTGAATCTCAACCAAGGTTGAGAATTGCTGGTTTAAGAGAAGCATGCTAACATGAGACACTGTTCAACAAGGTGTTCCTGGGTATTGATGGATGACTAATAATTGGACAAGAATATGCCTCTTTATACTTTCCAGAGTCTTCAAAAATTAATCTTGGCAGTAGGACAAATCCCTCTGTCAACTCATTAACTACAATAGAATCCAGAAGGAGTATTGGAAACTAATATCCTTTGACTTCTGTACCTCAAGATTGGAATTATAATCACTCTTGCAGAGGGGTGAAAGCAACCAGTTTGGTAGAATTCACCCAAAGCCATCAACATTACAAAATTATTGTAAGCTTTTTGTGAATTCGGTCATGTGGATGACAAAAATTATATTATTTCTGGTGTAATTAAGGTTTTTCTGTTTCACTGAATTGTCATGTAAAATAAAAGGAAGGTCATTAATAGCAAGAATAAAAATGCAATCTAAGTTTTTGGATGAGAGAAAGAATCTGTATTCTTTTTCATCATGGCACAGGATTTTTACTTTTAAAGTCAGCAAACAGCAAGGTAACTAAGAGACAGTGGACTTTAGAATTATAATCCTAGGTTCAACTCTGACCTTACCACTCAAAATTTGCTAATGGCTTTGCAAATTACTTAATTTCTCTAAGCCTCATTTGTAAAGTAGAGGTAATAACTACTTTATAGGATTCTTCTGAATATTTTTGTGTAGAGAGCTTGGCAAAGTACCTGGCACAAAATCAGTGCTTAATAAATATTAGTAATTATTAGACTTGTAATATCTATCTTACCCTTTCTTTTGATGATCCTATTATCAAGCTCGATAGCCTGTTATCAAATAAGTCCTCTGTCTTCAAATTGCCTGCAGCTCCAGGCAAAGGAGGAAAGTTAGACAACCCTAATTCAAAGCTAGGGGATGGAGGCTTTGGTGGCGTTGGAGACTGAGTTTGACTCCTCTGTAATAAAAACAATATCCCATAAAGTTAAGACAAATGTAAAAAAGTCACTACCATATGAAGAGATACATCAGAAGGATAAGGTAAATAATCTGGTTTCTAAAATTTTCTGATTTTCACAACAATCTGAGAAAAAGATGACTTTAAACAAGCAATGGACAGATGATTCAACCATACTTCCCCACCTAATGGAAGGTCATTTATTAGGCAAAAATCTAGAACAGTACTGCAAAATAGAAATCTCATGACTATTGATAACTAAGATATGTCATAAAATACATTAATAAAATACACACACATTGTTCACTGAGCTTCTTTTAGATGAGTATTTGATTTCCTAGTCCACAAAGGCAGGCAAAAGAAATTGGGGTAGGAAACAGGTGTGCACACTGATAGTAGCAAAGTGACAGCTAAAAATTAAGAGAAGCTATAAAATAACTCAAACCCAACTAGACAAAAATTAGAATAGACTGAGTCTAAATAATAACCTTATTCATCAATAGACAATAGTTTCATATTATTAGCATAGTGTATTTAACAAACCAGTCACTGTAATCTAAGTCATAAACGAAATATTAAAGAAATATATATATATTCTCAACTCCCATCTATGGGAAGAAAGTTTTGCAATAATTTCCATTAAAGAAAGGGGGGGGGGCTTCAGTTATCTGAAAATTAACTTATTGAAACACTTAATATTTTAAAATAATTATGTAAAAATAAGGTATTAGATAACAGATTCTTAGTCTGAATTCAAACTTCAAGTAATAATATCAGAGTACAATTTACAAGCCCAAGATCTTGGGAGAAAGTAAAAAAATTTTATTGAAAAAAAAACCAATCAACTTGCTATAACAAACTAGAAGTTACTTTGTAAATATCCAGTTCTTAGGTTGAAGGTTACAAGAAACAGAAAAGGGAAAATGAGTTTACATTTAGGTATAATAAAATTTTTTTTTGTTTTTGTTTTTGAGGTACTGGGGGCTGGGGAATGAACCCAGGACCTCGTACATGGGAAGTCGTGCGTGCTCAACCACTGAGCCACATCGGCTTCCCTGAGTTGTTTTTTTTGTTTGTTTTGCTTGTTGTTTTTGTTTTCTCAGGAGGCACTGGGAACCGAACCTGGGACCTCCCATATGGGAGGTGGGTGCTCAACTGTTGAGCCACATCTGCTCCCTAATAGAAGTATTTTTACAAGTTGGGAATGGTGAGCTACTATGACTAGATTCTAGTCACTAGAAAGTAGTGCCAACATTTCCCAGAAATTAATACCAGCAGGAAAATTACTCCATATTTAAGTACAATCTAGAGAAAATCTGCCAAAACTCAATGCAAGCAAGTTAAAGGATAAAAATGGATCCAGGTTGGCAAAAATTCCATTGTATATTTCAGGCATCCCTGCCTAATTCTCTATTTTAATATGGTATAGGTGCTTAATTTTAATTTTTCTCAGTTATGTGGGCTTAGAACTAAGCTTGCACTTAATAACTACTTGGCTTTTGCAGGCTCTCTATAATAATCTAGTATTGTGAACATAATAGTAGTCATAATAATCCAGTAAAGTTCTAGGTTATGCATAGAACCTATAATCTCAAAGCATTTTTTAGAGGTCTTGAATGGCTTTAGGTGAGGTATGAACACTGTTCTTGTTCCTATGGGCTTGATTAGGCCTAAATGCACACACATTTACTACCAGTCTGTAAATCTGTGGTCATTAGAATTTTCTAAGCCTCATATATGTGAATGCAATGATAGGTGTACTTTCTATAATAAATATAACAACTGAGTCACATTCCTGAGCTTCCAAATGGCTCACAGGTATAAGCAAAAGAATCAGGAAAACAAAACAAAATGAAACAGGGCAATGGGAAGAAATTTCACCTTTGCAGGTGACTTACTGACCAATGGGAATACTTCATGTAAGGTACCTACCTAACGGTGGGCACATTTCATAATAAAGGTATAGTCAGATGATAGTCTTGTTAGTCCAATTGGTTATAATTCCAACTGGAATTAACTGATATAAACTGCCTTATCAAAGAGTTAACCAAAAGCTAGACTAAAATGACCATTAAAAGTAGAAGGGATGTTTATTTATTTATGACTAATTTTTATTTTCCAAGTTCTAAACAAATAAAAAATATGTTTTGTAATGAAAAAGCACATGCATGATGGCTCAGGGGACTTGTCCAAGATTTTTTTCAAGGTCTTCTCCATGCTGTAAGTGTAGAATTCTACTTCTGCAAGTCTACAAAATATACCTTCTTATGTGTCTTCATGTATGCTGTTATTTTGCCCAGAAAATTTGCCCACAATGCATGTTGAAAGTCCTATACCAACCTCCATTAAAGCCCAGAATAATCTATATGAACAGCTCTGTTTAACCAACCCAAGCAAATATTACCACCTCTCATGTGCTTACCACTCATATAATGTTATTACATATTTTTGGTTTGTCCTAACCATAAGCTTTAACAGAAGGCAATAATGCATTGTTTATAGTGGGTATATAACATAATGTTTTTGAATGAAAAGTACTTTGGATGAGCTAATTCTTACATGGAAGAAGAATATTCTGCTTGTTGAAAATGAGTCCAGTTATTTAAAATTGTACTATATAGTTATCCAAAAGGAAAGAAACTATAATATGTGCAATAATATGTTCTTGGCTGCACCTATTACACAAAGCATATATTTTAATAATCAGGAGATTGGTTAACAATTGATATTTATAGCAACTTCACAATCTTCTCCCCATTAGGCTATCAAAAATGTCAACTAAGTTTATTACTTAATGAATATTCCATCACTTTAAAAGAAAAATTCTTTTGAAATCCTCATTTTCACATCTTTACCTTAATTTAAAAATTAAATCTCATGCTTGTTTACTATAAATTAGGTTTAAATGTTTTGTAAAAGGGACATATGCTCTATGTACTCACTGTAAACTTGTCCTCCCTTTTCTTCCGATAGCCAAAAGAATTTTTCCTAGTGGAATGGAAAGCAAAAAACTGTCAATTTTTTTCCTGCTTGTAAAATTTTTCATTAAGCATGTAAATGTACACACATTCAAGGAAAACCATCAATTCCATTTTTATTTCTTTGCAATCTTTCAAAGATGACTTTGATTCTAAAATCCCAACCTAAGAAGTATAAGCAAAACAAAAGAAAATTTAAGTAAAGGACTAAGACCAATACCTACTCAGGTAAATGAAAAAAAGAAGAACACTTATTGAAAGAATTTACTGAATAGTTATTTAGAATTTTTAAGATAGGAACATTTGGATATCCACTCAGTTGAAATGACAAGATATATAAAATTGGATACTAAAATATATAGGTGGATTGTTAAAAAATGATAATTTATCAAATGCATGTTTGCTTACTCAACATTCAAAAGACCCAAAATAATCTATTTCACCCTTCCTTAACCTTCTCATTCCTTCTACTACTACTTCAAAGGCTTATACTTTACCACTAAAATTACACAAGGATTTCTAAACCCCAAGAACTTTCTGTGCCTACCTGGCAGCCTTATGTACAGTATTCTAGATTTCTAACATTTAAAATATTAGCAATCTAACATTGGCCATGGCATTCACTGGCATTTTCTGCACATAAAACAAACATTTATCAAGTGGCTATTTCATGCCAGGCACTGAAGATACAGTCATGGCTAAGACACTTGAATTGCCCTTGAGGGGCTTACATAATTTCAATTTATGATTTTTATGTTTATTTATTTATCCCTTTGTCATTTCAACTGAATGCAGAGAGGCCCCTGAGGGCCTTGTATTATATAAACTGGAAAGGAGTTTTAGAAATAACCTTGACCAATCCCTTTATTTTACAGAAAATTAAACCCTATAGTCTTGCCCAAGATGGCATAACTAATTAGAATGATGAACTCAAATCCCTAAACTTCTTTACCAAATTAAGGATACTATATGGAGCCTCTGGCTAGCTCCTATACAAGCAGCACAGTGTAATCTTTAGGATTTTGGAGCAAAGCCATGCCCCTCTTCATAGAAAACTATTCTTTTGAGAAATAGCTTCTGGCTTTCTAGTGGGCCCTAGTAGAGACTAAGCACCTGACTACGGAATAAAAAGTCACCATAAGACTTGAACTATCCACGATGAACTGGATACTGAACAATAAAGCTGGCCATATATATTAGCAATCTGTCACCAACAGAAATAGTATACTTTAAGAGATTGGGGTCAAACAGGTCTGGAAGACATATATAACCTGCATGAACTACTTAAGCTCGGACTCCTGATGCTCTGCTTCCTTACACTCAATCCATACCTTTGGCCTCACAAGGAGTCCCTTATCACTACCTGACTAAGGAGAAAAAAGTCTGGACCTGGATTATAGATAATTTTCAAATAAGATGGATGGCTGCAGCATTACACACCAATCAGAAGTGCTCCTAAAAATCAGTGGTGAAGGGCAACCTTCCCAGTGGACAGAACATCAAGCAATATATTTGTCCAGACTCAGAAATGGCTGAAAGTATGGATTTACAGTGATTCATTAGCAAGAGAGCTAAAAATCTGACTGGATAAAAGACTTGCAAAGAAAAGGACACAAAGATTGGTGACAAGGAAATCTTGGGAAGAGATATGTGGATAGGTCTTTTGGAAAGGGTCAGAATATGACGATATTTGTGTTGCAAGTGACTGTTCACCAAAAGGCATCCACTATAGAACAGACCTGCAATAATCAGGTCTCTTTCTCCAGTTACCCCAGGTACATACAGTAGCCACAATAAAGAGGATGAAGCTACACATGGATTCAACAACATGAACTTCCCTTCACCACCAACCACAATTCTTATACAAAATATAAAATTTAAGGAGTATATATTACTGGAATAAAAACTGAAAACAAAAACAAAAACAAAAACAAAAACAAAAACCCCCCAAACATCACAGAACTCTATACAAACACCGTGAACCATATTGGGACTATAATAAATGGTACAATTCTATAAATGTTCTTTCATGAATTGTAACAAATGAACCAAACTAATGCAAGGTGTTAATAATAGGGTGGTATATGGGAACTCCGTATTTTATGCACAATTTTTCTGTAAACCTACAACTTCTCTAATTAAGGAAAAAAATTAAGGAGTGTGTTATAGATTAAATCATACTGCCAACAAAGATATGTTCAAGTCCTAACCCCTAATCCTCTGGATGTGAACCATTTCTAAATAGGATCTTTGAAGATGTTATTAGTTAAAGTGAAGCCAAATTGAATCAGGGTGGGTCTTAATCCCATATGAGTTTTTATAAACAAAGGAAATTTAGACATAGTAGTAGGAGACAGAGAGAGAGAGATGGCCTCCTTATGGAGGCAGAGATTGAATTACTGGTTGTCTGACATCAAGCCACCACCAGAACGCTATAGACTTCAGAGAAAAGTATGGCTCTGGCCGATACCCTGATTTTGGACTTTGTAGCTTTCAAAACTTTTGAGACAATAAACTCCTGTTGTCTAAGCCAATGAGTATGTGATACTCAGAAAAACATGTTCTTAAACTTAATCCATTCCTGTGGATATGAACCCACTGTAAGTAGGACCTTTTTATGAGGTGACTTCAACTTAGTATATTTAACAAACACCATGGTAGGATATGGCCAAACTCAGTCAGGATGGGTCTTAATCCTATTACTGGAGTTCTTTATAAGGAAAATGAAATTCAGACAGAAAGAGAGAAAGTCAGAGAAGCAGCAGCCAGAAGCTGAACATTAACAGAACCTAGAAGAGAAGGGAGAGGCCGTCGTGTGCATTTCCATGTGACAGAGGAGCCCAGGACCAAAGACCGTTGGCAGCTAGTTCCTGAATGCCAGTTTTGAGAAGTATCTTCTTATTGACGCCTCAATTTTGGAATTCTCCTGGCCTCAAACCGTGAGCCAAAAAATCCCATTGTTTAAGTCAACCCATTGCATGGTACTTGCCTGAGCAGCCAAGGAAAACTAAAACAGGTACTTTGGTTCAGATTATTTAGTTGGTAGTATGACTCCCTTGTTGGGGAGAGAGCAAGAAGAGTGTCATCATTTATAGAAAATTTGCATCCTGTTAGGCAAATGCAAGAACCTGTTTGGGAGTTCAAATATTTGCTAGAGAATGAAGGGTGTGTAGCCAAAAAAGTAGACCATACTGGTTATTAAAATATTCTCTCTCAGCTTCAAACCCATCATTTATACTGTTTTGTGATGCCATGGCTATGATTCTGCAAACCACATTTTTCTTTGCTAGGGAAATTCTTGTTAAGATTTTACCAAAAAGGAGTGCTAGGAAACTGGAAAACTGAAGGAAGGGAAAGGGAACTTGGTCCTTCCTGTTTGCATGCTGATTCTACATTGTCAAAACCAATCTCACTGTGCCCCCTCAGAAATACCAGCATTAGTCTGGGCAGTACCCCTTCTCTTAAGTTTCAAGGTTCTAATAACCCAAACTCTTCCCCCCTTTTTTCCCCAGCTCTAGGGCTGGTAGCTATTTCCTGTAGCCACTACTTCTGTAGTACCTCGTTTGTTCCCTTTTGCTTTTTCAGTTCTTTAATAACTGTTAAGCCATTTTTTTTTTTCTTTTAGGTACCAGGGAGTGAACCCAGGACCTCATATGTGGGAAGCCGGTGCTCAACCACTGAGCGACATTGGCTTCCCTGAGTTGGTTTTTGTTTGTTTGCTTGTCTGTTTTTT
>JAQZBX010069166.1:0-15624 GCA_029593785.1 Cabassous unicinctus | reverse complement strand
CTGATAAGGGTTTACTATCCAGAATATAAAAACAAGTACCATGTAAGTATGATGGCTATTATCACCTGTACATTGACAAGGCTGCTTCCCAATGGTTTATTAAGCTACCCACTCTTTGCAAATGGATAAGAAGTATCCTGAATGTGAATTTTTATCGTGGCTGGGAAAAAGTCCAACCATCTTAGCCCTGGGGAGGATGTTCAAGTTAGGAGAAGCTTGAATCTAGGAATCCGACTGCCTCCATATTATAGATGGGGAAACTGAGGCCCAGGGAAGTTTTACCCAGGAGCCCTAGCTCACTCTCACAGAGTATCCTGCTCTGTTACCCTGTGTCCTTTGCCCTTCCTTCTTGTTTTAGGACACGGTGCCAGGCTTTGGTTAATTTGTGGGACTGGAAGCTGTAGGTGATACAAGACCTGGGCCATGATTAGAAAGCTTCTTCGGTGTCTGGCTTTAGCATATCTTCTCAAATATATGTCTCCTTTCCCTTCCATCTGCCCTATGTCCCCCTCATGCTGGAGGATATGTCTGGGAATTTTAGCATATCTTCTATGTGGCAGCAAAAGGTCCTAGATGACACATTTCAATACAATTCAATTCAATGCAAATCAATTCAATTCAATTAAAAATGTAATTCAATTCAATAATTCAACGCAATTCAACAAATACTTTTAAGCACCAGAGCCTAAACTAAGGGCTGGGCATTCAGGGTTAAATGAAATTGACATGATGCTTGACTCACAGGCTAGGGGGTCGTTGGTAAACAAATACTTACAAACAGGCCTGGCTCAGAGTCCGGCCCTCCACTGAGGGCTGTGTGACCTTGAGCAAGCTACCTAACTCCTCTGAGCCTCAGTTCCTCCTGGGTCAAGTAGGACTCATTACACCCACTTCCTAGAACTGACATGAGGACAAAATGAGGGAAGCAGTGACAGCACATAACACATTAGTAGAGGTTCTGGAAAGAGCACTTCTTTCCTGCTATCTTCTAATTGGGGAAGGTAGGACGCATTTGCTTTTTTTTTTTTTAAGGCTCTTGGGATACCTAAAGAAGATGAGCATAATAAAAATAATGTCAGCTTGGGCTGGTTCTCCCTCAGCTTGGTGATTCCATTAGGTGCTGAAAAGTCGAAAGCAAAGGGAACTGGCTGATGACACACTACCAAGCCTGTCCCTTCTCTGGATTATATATTTGATAAAATCGGATCAAAATCAGAAACTCATTTCCAACAGGAGCTGGAAATGGCACTGCTGCACCTTGAGAGCATCTGACAGCTGCAAGCTCGCTGTGATTTGCTGCTGTGTCAGCCAATGGATCCTGAAACAGTAGCAAGAGCAAGCTCTGTAGTTACCCTGGTCAGGGACGCACCCCGGTGCCAACAAAGCCAGGCCAGGCGAGCCTCAACTTTCTCTTCTGTAAAAGCCGGACGTAACCCTATCTACTGAACAACACTGCTGGCATGTAATTGAAATCAGGGCTTATTGACTTGCCTGATTTCCTCCCCTGCTTCAGAAAGATCCACGCAGTCAACAGTCAACCAGCCCCTGGTCACCAGGCAGCTGCTGCGAGTTAGGCAGCTTGTTAGAGGAGAAAACAGAGCCCAGAGAGCTTAAACAACTTCCCCAGAGCCACACAGCAAGCAAGTGACCTTTCAGAAACCAAGCCTGTGATTTGTTTTTCTCTTGATCTCCTTGTCTTTTCCACTCTTCTCCTTTATCACCTTCCTTTTCCTAGAATGGAATTAATTACACCTGTGGAAGCCTCTTTTGGTGGCCTGCCTATGTCTCTTGGCTCTTTACAATTGCAGGTACATCCACCTGACTGCCAAGTGCTGTCACCTGTGACTGGTTACCTCCAGAGCAGACCAGAGGGCCAGGCAACTCCCCCCGCCGCAGAGCAGCCATCGGCCCTCAGCCGACTGGACAAACACCCCAGCTCCCCCCTGCCTCCGGGGTACGACGCTGAGGCAGGTCCCCCACCCACTCCAGGTCTCCCCAGAGGGACTGCGCTCGGGGTGCCCCTAGCGGGAATCTGCTGGGCAATCAGCTCTTTCTGGGCCCTTTCCTGGGCCCTCCCTGTCGCATCTCCTCCCTTCTTTACCACATTCTTGAGATCAGCTCCCACTAACCGATTTATCTCAGGGTCCACGTCCAGGGAAACCCACGGGAAGACAATACATGTATGTTGCTTTGCAACTCATAATTTTTTCTTGGTGCCTTGAATATCTTTCCTTATTGAAATATGCAGATGAACTTTACTGTTTTAGTGCAAAGATGGTAGCCTCCACCACTGACCTCTGCTACCTCTCCTTCTGAGAGGGTGGGTCACGTCGAATTAATTATAGGCATAAATTACAGGAAGATAACCAGAAAAATATTCAAATTTGGAAAATTAAGCACACACTTCTAAAACTCATAGGTGGAAGAAGAAACCATGATAAAAATTCAGAAGTATTTTGAATTGAACAATAATGAAAGTACAACATATCAAATAGAAAATGGGAAATATTTTGAACCAAACAATCATGAAAGTACAACATATGGTATGTAGCCAAAGCATAGCATGGAAGGAAATTTGTAGCTTTAAATACACATTTTTAAAAAGAAGACTGGTTTAAATATCAACGGTCTAAGCTTCCTTGATGAGCAGTTAGAATGAAAGATCTCCAAATTAAGCCCAAAGAAAGTAGAAAAAAAAGAAACAATGAATATAAGGGAGTAAATCGATGAATTAGAAAGTAGATGCACAATAAGTAAAATCAGCAAAGTCAAAAGTTGGTTCTTTGAAAAGATTTTTAAAAATGATAAACTCCTACCAAGACTGATCAAGAAAAAAAAGAGGACAAAATGAATACATCCCGGGAATAAAAAGAAAACACCACCGTAGATCCCACAGACATGAAAATGAAGCTGAGGGAAGCAGATGTGGCTCAAGCAATTGGGCTCCCGTCTACCATATAGGAGGTGCAAGATTTGATTCCCGGGGCCTCCCGGTGAAAGGCAGGCTGGTCCACACGGCGAGCTGGCCCGAGCAGAGAGCTGGCCCAGGCGGAGTGCTGGCCCACGCGGAGTGCTGGCCTGCGCAGAGAGCTGGCTCAGCAAGATGACGCAACGAAAAGAGACACAGAGGAGAGACAATAAGAGACGCAGCAGACCAGAGAGCTGATTTAGATAAAACAAATTCCTCAAAAAGCATACCTTACAAAACTGACACAAGAAAAAAGTTAGAAAATCTTAATAGTCTCATATCAGTTAAAGAAACTGACTCTATATTCCAAAATCTTCCCTAAGAAAGCTCCAGGACTAGAGGCTTCACAGGTGAGTTCTTCCAAATGTTTTAGAAAAAAACTAATATCAGTCTGACACAAAGATAATTCCAATCATAAACCACCCCATCCAGAGAACAGAGAAAGAAGCAGCATTTTCCACCTCATATTCTGATACCAAGACCTGCAAGGACATGGCCAAAAACGGAAAATTAAAGACCAATATCCCTCACACACAGAGCTGCAGAAATATTTAACGAAATATCCCAATCAAATCCTGGGGTGTGTAAAAAGGTGAATCCATTAGGGGCAAGTGGAATTTATCCCAGGAGTTCAAGTTTGGTTTGATGTTCAAAAACTAATCAATCAGTCTGACCACCTTGGTGCTTGGAGCCATTACCAGTCTGTTTAAATTGGCATGCTTATTTGCTGTGTGTTTTTAGGGTGGTCCAGTGGGTGAGAGTGGGGGTTTCCTGCCCCTTGGTGAGATCTTTTAGGAGCGATGTCCCGGTGGGCTCCTTCCTGGAAAAGAAGGCTCATCGCCCTCTCAATAGCCCTTCTGGGGACTCTGCTCCCCCTCCTGGCCTAGTTAGATGGTGGAGAGGGGCTTCTCTACCAGACCATGAATGAATTTCCCCACGGACAGAGAATACCCAGCTGCGTCCCTGGCTGTGCCCCCCATTGTATTAGGACTCAGGCTAACATGTGCACCGACCTGCTGGCTCTCCCTTCAAAACCTGCCCACTTCTCTCCATGCCAGGCCACCACCCTCTCTTGGGACAACTGGAGAGACACCTACTTGGTCTCCCTGTTTCCATCAGCCTTGCTCCCTGTGTCCGCTGGGGATACTTTGGACTACAAGCTACAGGAAGTCTGTCCATCATTCTTGCTCTCACATAACAAGAAGTAGGTAGGCATTTGCTGGGGTTGGTGAAACTGCCCAAAGGGGCCCGTGCCAGCCCCTCCTCATTGTTGCTGGGTGGCTGCTGCAAGAAGGGAGGAGAACGAGGAGACACTAGCAAAAGCTTTCCCCGAGCTCCTGCAGTGGGCTTCTCCTGCACTGCATCCTCTGGAGCTCAGGCACACGGCCACCCTTCCGCCCTGGAAGGTGGAGGAAGAGGATGCTTGGTTTCCAGCTCTGTGATGAAGGCAGCCAGGAAAAGAGTCCTGCTACTCCCCCTACAGACTCTCCTCCACAGCGAAGCCAGATTTACCTTCTCGAGCCTCAACCCTATGTCACTCCCTCACTTTCAGCATTCAGATGGCCTTACTCCCGTCACACTTGGATAATACACCAAATCCCTGCTGTGGCTTCCAAGGCCTAAATGGGGTGGTCCCTTGTCACCTCATGCTCTTCCTCTCTCCCCCAAATTTGCCACATTCCAGCCACACTGGCCTCCTGCTGTTTCTTGAACACTCACTCAAGTTCCCACCTTAGGGCCCTTGCTCTTGCTTTTCCTTCTCCCAGGATGACTGTCCCCCAAGATATTTACATCGTTTGTTTCCCTGCTTCATTCAAGTTTCTATTCAGATGTCATTGTGCCAGGAAGGCCTCTCCTGCCCCTACAATTTAAAGAATTTCCCCTTTTCCACCCATACCCCAGGCATTCTCTATCCCATCACTCAGCTTAATTTTTCTCCTTGTTTAATAGTTGGCTTTATGTTATAAATGTGCTTGTTTATCTGGCTGTTATCTGTCTACCTCCACTAGGATATAAATTCATTGGAAAGACTTTGGTTCACGGGGGTATCTGCAGTGCTTAAAACTTATTGAATGAACGTACACAGTAGGTACTCAGCAAATGTTTGTTGGATGGGCAATGGAATGAATATCAGAATGTTAAGTATGTCCTCCCAGCCCAGACAGAACTTCCTGAAGTTCCTGAAGTTTTCCATATATAGCTGAAGACATCGAGACACAGGTTCATACACTTAACTACCCAGTTGCATCTGGTTCCATATGCTTACAATTTTCATTGTGTGGAAGTTTCTTAGAAGCTGTATCAGTTAGGAATGCTTCTAGTAGTAGCTCAAGCTATAAAGACGTGTACTTGTCGCCCACAAGCAAAAGTGGGAGGTGGTGGCTGAGAACTGGAACAGGAACTGACTGTTGTTCGCATGGAGCCAGGCTCTTCTCATCTTTCTGTTCTGTCATCTTCAGCAAATCAGCTTTCTGTCTCAATGCTTGTTGCTTTAAGGTCACAAATGGTTGTTAGAGCTCCAGGCATCACAACCAAGTTCAAAGGCAGGAAGGAGGAGGAGGGGCATTTCCTGAAGTTCTTATTTCTGTTGTCAGCAAAATTACTCAAAGACAGAGGACTCAGAAGACTTTCTCGTTAGCCTCAACAGTTGGAATTAGTACCACGGCCATCCCTAGCTGCAAGGGAGCCTGGGAAAGTGAGCATCCAGCTCACTTGGGATGGCCACGGCTGGCCCTGACCAATCGTAATCTTCCCATAGGGAGGGGCTCACAGCTGCTCTGAGCAAAGTCAGTGTTATGATAGTGAGGGGAAAGGATGGGGCCATTGGGAAGGAACGTGTCCACCAGTCCCTCTGACAGAAGCCCAGGCAGACCTGGACAAGACTCAGTAGCATTTTCATGTAACCAGAGAGGAAGCTTAACCCAGTGCAGCAACTCATGGACAGGGGCTGGATGTGTTACTATTTGGAGCCGCATAGCAGAGTGCTGTGTTATTCCAGAGATGCCATACATGAGAGAGACGCCTTTCTGTGGTCTGCTGGCACAGCATCCAGTAACCACATAGTGAGAGAGAATTCCCTTTTCAACTTGCTTTCAATTCTTCCAATTACATCTTGGAGAAATGACAAATAAATGCAATGACTGATTCTTGATTGTATATTGGATTTAAAGGAGAAATAAGCTCTGAAAAATATTATTGGGTTTATTGCGGGAAAATTTGAATGTGGATTATAAATTAGATAATAGAATTGAATCAGTGTAAAGTTTCCTGAGTGATGATCATATTGTAAAAGAACGTTCTTGTTCTAGAAGATACATGCTAAAGTATTTAGGAGTCAAATGTCATAATATCTACAAACGGTTCAGGAAAATCTTACACATGCACACAGGCATACACATTGTTTTAGTTTTCCAGGCTGCTATGACAAATACTACACAAATAAGTTGGCTTAACAACACAAATTTATTGGCTCACAGTTTTGAGGCTAGAAGTCTAAAATCAAGATATTGTCAAGGTTGGTGTGGTAGTTTGAGACTGTTTGTACCCCAGAAAATCACGTTCTTAAAGCTGGTCCATTCATGTGATGTGAACCTATCGTAGGTGGGACGTTTTGATGAGGTTATTTCAGTAAGGCATGGCCCAGGGTGGGTCTTAATCCTCTCACTGCAGTCCTTTATAAACGGGATGAATTCAGACAGAGAGAAAACCAGGAAAGCGGGAAGCTGAAAGTGTCGAGACCAGGAGGAGAAGGCAGAAAGCAGCAGACGCCACCACGTGCTTTGCCATATGATAGAGGAGCCCAGGATCACTGGCAGCCAGACTTCGGGGAGAAAGCATCATCTGATGATGCTTTAATTTGAACATTCTCACGGCCTCAGAACTGTAAGCTTGCGAGCAAACAAATCCCCATTGTAAAAGCCAACCCATTTCTGGTCTATTGCACTTTGGCAGCCGAGCAGACTAGAACAGCTGGCTTTCTCCCAGACTCCGTAGTGTGCTGACACTGGCTGCTAACAATCCTTGGGGTTCCTTGGCTTGTATTTTTGCCCCCCATCACATGGCCACATCCTCTCCTTCTGTCGGCTTTTCCACTGACTTCTGGCTTCGGGCAGCTCTCGTGTTTCTCTGGTCTCTGGCTTCTGGTTTCTTCTCTTTCCACCGTCTCCAGTAAAATGGACTAAGGCCCATCCTGGTTTAGCTGGCCACACCCTAACTAAAAATAGCATCTTTAAAGGGTCCTGTGTACACACGAGTTCACACCCACGGGTACATGGATTAAGGAGAAGAACATGACTTTTCTAGGGGACATGATTCAACCCACCACATATGTATAAATATACACACATGTGCAGACACACGCATTTACACATATGCAGACATGCATCTATACATACACATTTATATATACAAACAGAGAGAGAGAAAGAAGGAGAGTGCAGATGCGACAGAATGCTACCCTCCGGTGGATCTGCAAGCTAGGTAAAGGTCCCATGAGTGCTCATTGTATCATTCATGAAACTTTTTAGTAGGTTTGAAGTTTTTCAGAATGAAAAGCTGGGGGAAACTTCCAGATAAATATTAAGGAAACATATGACATGCTAACGAACAAGCATTACACCGAGAGACAAAATTGTGAGGAGGTATATCTGTCCCCAAATTTGGGGACCACTTAATGGCGTTTTAGGGCACATATTTCAGCAGCAAACAGCCCTAGGCTTGAATTTCCTCCTGTGTAAAATGGGGGCGACGCTAGCAACGACCTCCCAGGAATGTCGTGAGAGTTGTATGGAATCCTCAGCACTGAAACCTGCCCAGAAGCCAGGGTGCGACCCACACGGGCCGTGGGGTGTGACGCCAGCAGGTCCCGCCAGGCCTGGCTCACAGGGCATTGGCTGAGGAACTGGCAGAGCAGATGCAGACAGTCACCAGCTCAGGTCACCAGTCACCAGCGGCTTGCTCGGCTCTTGCCTTTGTTTCTCCGGCCTCTCTTGGCCCTGGGATGGGTCTCCCTGACAGGATATCTGGCAGCTGTAGCCACACAGAGATTCTCACAGACACACACACACACACACACCCCACTCTCAGGACCCGTAGTTCCTTGCCGTTGTTCCTGGAGAGGAATTTCTGGAAACGCAGGGCCCAGGGACCCATTCCACTAGCTGAGGATTCCCAGGCTTCCGAGGCAGCCAGCTCTCTGGGCAATGCGATGGGGCTATTTCCATTTTCCAGTCCCTGCGCCTGAGCTCGAGGGAACCCTCTCCCCTGTGCGGTGTCCAGCCTCCAGCTTTCCTTCCCGGCCCTCACGGCAGCTCCTGCCAATCCCCACCGATCCCCGGGGGCTCTGCCATCAGCCGTGGTAATCCCATTACCCACAAATGAAGATGTAATCGCAGCCCTTTCAAAGGGCCCCCAAGGCTGATCCTTCTCTGGAAAGAGAAAAGTAAGTGCAATTGTCTGAGCCACTGACTTCTGGAGCTCCCACAGGGATGAGGGGAGCCGGCAGCCTCTGAGCTGGGGAGGGGCCGAAATGGTGGTTGGGGGGAGGCAGCCTGGTGTAGGAGGCTGATTAGGGGCTGGGGTTATTGGCTAGCACACTGCTTACCGCTAACCAATAACTCACAACAACCCGATGGGGGCGGGTACTGTTGTTCTGCCAGTTTTATAGATTGGAGACTAAGGCATCGGGAGGTTATGGGAGCAGCTAGTGGGTGGGGGAGCAGAAATACGCAAAAGGCCGCAAAGGCCCACGGCCTTTTCTCTGCAGCCCACAAGTTAAGAAACCCCTGTCACAGGTGACCTAGGGTGAGGGGTAGTACCCTAGGTGGGGTACAAACTTCATCCCTTTTCTCCCACAGAAGAAATAAAGGAGTGCAAGTGACAAAAGCTGAGGCTATTTCAATGACTTTAATTTATATTTTTAGAAATCGACCATCTGCATACTTTGGCATTGAACTCTGGTAACAAATGGCTTGCAAAACACCTTGCACCTTCCCGAGCTCAGCTCAGCCCGGTAGGATTACCTCGGGCTGAATTCTGAGCTGCAATCCCTAGGAGCTTCCCGGCTGTTGCATCCCTGGAAAGATCTAGTAGTTGCAATGGTTGTGATGATTGGGCGTCTCAAGCAGACAGCCCTGGGGGTGAGGTGGGGCAGAATCCCCTTGGGCCCCTCTGGTCAAGAATCTGAAACCAGGATTGAGGGGATCCCAAACGGGGCCGGGCAGGAGGAGCAGACACGACAGTGACACCACGGCATTTCAGTTCTGAGCAGATCGCACGAAGCGCCCGGAGCGAGTGTGCGTGTTTGCATGTGTGTGTTTGCACGTGTGGGCACGACAGGGAGTCCCCAGCGGCTTGCACGCTCAGGCCGTGTGCCCCGCGGCTCTCACTGCTAGGGAGGGTGGACTGCTTCAAGGGGATCGGCGCACTGAAAGCTCCCAGACAGACGGACGCAAGTGAAGCATCCATCAACCGCCGACTAGATAAAATGTGGTCATCCACACAGGGGAGTATTATCCAGCCGTAAAAAGGAAGGACGTTCTGATGCACACGACAACTTGGATGAAACTTGAAGACACTATGCTGAATGAAATAAGCCAGACACAAGAGGACAAACATTTCACTTACATGAAATATCTACCATAAGCAAATTCATGGAGAAAGTAGATCAGCGGTTACCAGGATAGGGGGAAATGGGGAGTCATTGCTTAATGGGTACAGAGTTTCTATCTGGGGTGATGGAAAAGTTTTGGTAATGGACAGTGCTGATGGTAGCACAACATGAGTGTAATTAATGCCACTAGATTGTACTCTTAAAAATGGCTGAAATGGCTGATTTTGTGTTTTATAAATATATAGCATTACAATAATTTTTTTAAAGCTTCAAGAGAGACCCCAGAAGCAGACACGGGGGTGGTCCGCCCATGTGCCCCCAGCCCTCCCTGTCCTGTGCAAGCTGCCCAGGGCGCTGCTGCTCAGCTGAGGACAGATAACGCTGACTCCCTCGCCCTCCGGTGGGAGCACTCTGGGGGCGTCCTGCGCAGTCTCCCCGAGGTCCCCAGGGGGGCTGACCCTCGGTTGTCCCCAGTGCCGACCTGCTCACAGGTAAACCCTGGACTGGCTGCCTTTGCCTCCTGGTCTCACTGCCACCCTGCCCTCCACTTCCCAAAGTTGCTTCCCAGGGTCACCTCCCAAATAAGCCCAGGCCCGGAAATGCTTGGCTCAGGGGCTGCTGCTGGGGAAGCAGACAAGACGCTGCTCTGAGCTGGGGTCCGTGCTCTGCTCTTCTGTCCCTGACTTTCCCAGGGCCAAGTCCACCCCCAACTGGACTGAGAGCTCCTCACAGACCTTAGCTCTGGCTCGGCCGCGTGACGTGTAAATATTTCACAAGTTGAATTGAATGCTTTGATCTTGGTTGGATCAACCACCTTATTCAACGTCACAAATCACTGGCAGAGCTCATGACTCCCAGCTTTGGGGTACAGCACCCTAAGTGTTAGTTTCAGTTTGAATACTGATGTTATGACTACATTTGAGAAGTTGTGTGATTCCTACTGTTTATTCCACTTGTTCCTGGATTCACACTGCATTTGTCAAGGCCCTCTTGCCCCCTTTCGTTATCACCAGCCAGAGACAAAGGACACCAAGAATGGGCATGTCTGGGATTTGTGAAGCATTTTTTTTTTAAGATTTATTTTATTTATTTATTTCTCCCCCTTCCTCATTGTTTGCACTTACTGTCAGCTCTCTGTGTCCATTCATTGTACGCTGTGTCTGCTCGTCTTCTCTTTAGGAGGCCCCGGGAACTGAACCTGAGACCGCCCATGTGGGAGAGAAGCGCTCAATCACCTGAGCCACTTCCATTCCCTGCTTTGTTGTATCTCTCATTGTGTTTCCTCTTTGTGTCTCCTTGTTGTGTCATCTCATTGCGTTAGCTCACTGCACCAACGTATCGCACCAGCCCATCGGGTCAGCTTGCTGTCTTGCTTGTGTTCTCTGGGAGGCACTGGGAACCGACCCGGGACCTCCCATGTGGTAGGTGGGCACCCAGCTGCTTGAGCCACATCCACTTCCCTGTGAAGTGCTTTTGAGTTCTCAAGTTGTTCTCACTTGCCTAAGGTCAGCCTTACTTAAGGTACAGTAGATTCCACTGGGGACAAGCAATGTGATATCAGTGGTGCTTGAGTAAGCCTTTTAAAATGCTAATACTTATGAATTTATTTAAACAGACATTCAAAAACATTTCTAGCACATTATATTAGATAGGAATAAGTTTCACTATAATTGACAAAATAATAACTGTGGCTTAAACAAGAAAGAAGGTGCTTCTCCCTTGGAGAAAGTCAAGGGCTAGCATAATACCCCCTAAGATCAAGGCCCAGTCACCTTCCATCTTGTCACTTTGCTGAGCAGATCTTCTCAAGGTTCACCTCATAGACTAATCCAGTTGCTCTTGCTCCAGCCATCATGCCCACATTCCAGGAAGAGGAAGGAGAACAGAAAAAGAGAAAGATGCACACCCCCTCCTTTAACTCACACCTTCCACTTACATCCCATTGGTCAGGGCACGTTATCTAGCCCCATGTAGCTGCAAGGGGGGGTCAAGATGGGGAGTCTGTATTCCATGTGACCTGGTGGCCAGCCAAAAAATTAGGGGGTGATCTACAGGGAAGAAAGGGAGAGTGATTATTGAGGAAGCATCACTGGTCAAGGCCACACACACCCAAACTGTGATTGCACCAATATAATTGTTTGGGATGAGATTAAAGTTTTCAATTGGTCGGTCATTCTACAGAAAATTAGGAAGTAAACTAAATCCAGGTGGCATGAGGTGGTGGCAACCACCAGGAAGGCGGTAGGACGTGGCAAGGCACGGCACGGCCTGCCGGGGGTCTCCCTGTGTCCACCCAGGACCTGGCCATCGGTGCGGTCAGCATCACCTCCCTCCCCTTTCAAAGGCCCAGGAGGCTGAGTGGACCCCCCTCGCCTCCTTTCAGGGGATCGTCAGCCGCCTGCAGCACCCCTCCTCTCTGGCCCACTCCCCACCACAGAGGCTGAAGAGATGGGGTACTCACTTCTTGGCAGCTTGTTGGCCCTGAGAGCCAGTTCTGGCCACTGAGATGGGAATAGTAAAAGCCTAAAACGAGGCAGGGCTCTACCCAGTGTCTGGGCTGTCATGGGTGTTGATGCCAGATCCCAGCTGCTCTCGGGACCATACATGCCCTGAAGCACTCGCCACAGGCTGCTCCAGCCGTCTGAAAAGAAACTCATCCCATAACCTTGACCTTGAAAAGGAAAAGCGAAACAAGTGCCCAGACAGTGCTTGGCACATAGCACTCAGCACATTTCTGTTTCTTATTGCAAATATTCCATGCGAGCAACTCTCTTCTGTACCCCTTCTTTCAATCAGTGAGCTTAACACATGGAAAGTCTTCGACTAGTGCTGCGTGTGGAAAGGGCTCCATGTGTGTTAGCTACTATTATTGTTGTTGTTATCGGAGCATTGTTAGATTGTCATCATTCATTCATTCAACAAACATCTCTCACGCACCCATGGGCACCAGGCAGTGTCTCGGTACTGCAGACTCGGCAGCGGGCAAGATAGAGTGTCTGCGCTGCCAGAAACCCAGGCCCTAAATGACTCGCTTCACACTTATTTAACTAGAAGGTTGGTTCCCACCAGGTGAGATGAAAGCAGAAAGCAGGGGCACTGCGCTGAGCCTGAGATTCCCAGGGGACTTCGTTTCCTAGGGCTGCTGTGGGAGGGAACAACAGAACTCGATTCTCTCACTGTTCGGGAGACCAGAAGTCTGAAATCCAGGTGCCAGCTGTGTCCCCTCTGGGGGCTTTGAGGGAGGATGCTTCCCGGCCTCTGTCAGCTTCCGGGGGTGGCGATGGAGCCTTGGCATTCCCTGGCATGTGACTGCATCCCTCCAGCCTCTGCCTCCGTCTCCCCACGGCCACTCCCATGTCTGTATCTTCCCGTGGCCGGCTAATAAGGACCTGCCATTGGCTTTAGAGCCCACCTGCTCGGGTATGACCTCGTCTTAGCTTGATTACATCTGCAAAGACACTATTTCTCAAGGTCTGGTTCTCAAGTGCCAGGGGTTGGGATGTCAACACATCCTTTCAGGGGACACAGTTCAGCCCTGGGCTCCCCCAGGAGCCGAGGAGTAAGGAACAAGCCGGAGTTGGCTCAGCCAAGAGTGAGGGCGAGCACACAGGTTCCAAAGGCTCAGCCGGGGCTCCTCCGCCATGCGGGCGCGAAGGCCACGGGCACTCAGGCCTGGCCGCTGCTAACCAGCTCGCCAGGGCTCGCTCCGCAGGCCCGGGGTTTGGGATGGCGCCAGGCCGGCTCCGAGCCCCGAAGGCTGGGCAGTGCTGCCTGGCTGCCTCCCTGACCTCCCCGGCCTCCCCTCTGTGCCAGTGCTCCCCATGCCGAGCCCCACGGGATCCAGTTTCTGTGGGGCTGGCTCACAAAACCAAGGTTATTGTCCTATAACAGCAGGCTCTGGGGAGGGCTGGATGAAATCTCGGCCTGCAAGTCGCCATAGTCCACAACTGAGAAGAATTAAGTCACATCAATAGATGGCACCCATTATGCGTCCACATCCAAGGCTCTCAACTGCCTCAGGATTAATTAATGATTTGGAGAACATCCACGGTTACCCTGAGGCTCCAAAAGAAGGGGGTAGGGAATGGATAATAAGAGAAAGGACTTTATGCAGACATTCCACTCAACGGCCCTAGGTCCTGCACGGCCTGCATGCGACAACGCAGAGTGGGACGGGAAAATACTTGATGAGAAAATCCAGATTTATTTCCCATCTTGCATCTATAAGAGCTTCTTCTTTCCTGCTGGTTAAATCAGAAGCTGCAGCTTGAGACACATCTGCCTTCCCATTTCATTGAGAAACGACGTCCCTGTTTCTTTAGCGGTTCCAAGAGTTGTTTAACAATGTGACCCTGTGGACTGGGCCTTTCCTATTCCTAATCGTTTTGAGACTCTTTAACTCATTTCTGATCCCAGAAAATTCTGTGAGATTTCTCGTAGTGCCTTGTGGAATTTCTAAGATAATTTAAAGCAAGCTCTGTGAATATTTCATGGGAATTTTATTAGTATGTCATGAGAGTAAGTTAAGAATTCCATGGAGGCTCAGGGAGGATTTCAAGTAAGAATTCCATGATGTTTCTGTGAAAATTCATGGATGCACATGTCCAGTCTGGGAGGTATTCATGACAATGCACTGAGGATTCCACAGGCCCATCGGACTCGTGAAAGAGTTCCATGAAAGAGAGACACAATTTCTATGAAAATTCTGGAAGCAGCCCAAGAAAGTGCAGCAGGACTTCCAGGAGGGCTTTAAAATACTCCAAAAGGATCTTCTGTGAAAATTTCCTAGAAATTGTTCAGGAGTTCGTAGGCGTTCTTTGAGAGTGTCATCAGAATTTTAAGAGCATCCAAGGCAGAAATTTCTGTAGGAGTCACCGCTGCTTTAGGCTTGCTTCCAGATGCGTCAGAACTCAGCTTCCGTGTCACTCCTCAGGAAGGCTCCCAAGAACCGTGGCTGCCACTCTCCTTTCTTCTTCCTTCCCTCCGCTCCTTCTTTCTTTCCACTGAAACAAAACAAACCAAAAGAAAAAGCAGTTGATATGTTTGAAACATACTCACTCTTGAAGCCTCCTAGGGGCCTGGAGAGCCATGGAAGATTGACTATAGAAACATGAGAAAGTGGCAGAGTTGGGGCCACTTGGAAGAGGAAACAATTAATCGCCAAACCTCCTTCCAGCTCCTGAGAGTCCTGTGAAGACCATTTGTCACTCAACAATATTTCTCACATTGTTTATGTCAAGGATTAGAGCACTGGAGCAGGGGCCAGAAGTCCCCATTCGCGTTCCAGCTCTGCTATAAACTCACCACAATCTTGAGCCAGTCTCTGGGTCTCAGTTTCCCCTTTTATAAAATGAGAAGGGTTGGACTAGAGTTTTTTTGTTTTGTTTTGTTTTGTTTTGAGGCACCAGGGCTGGAGATTGAGCCCAGGACCTCGTATGTGGGAAGCTGGCGCTCAACCACTGAGCCACATCAGCTCCCTCCAAGGGCTCTTTTAACTCTGACAGACTGTGGTTCTATAATGTGATAGAGGTAACAGTGGTGGTGAAGATGGTGATGGTGATGGTGATGATGATGATGGCGGTGATGGTGGTGGTGGTGAAATGGTGATGATTGGAGGGGTGGTGATGGTGATGATGTGGTGATGGCAATAATGATGGTGATGAAAAATATGGTGATGATCACGGTGCCAGTAGTGTTAGTGGTGATGGTGATGGTGATGATGGTGAGGGTGATGATGATAGAATGATGGTATTGATGATGATGATAGTGATGATGGTGATGATGGTGGTGGTGGTGATGACAGTGATACTGGTGGTGGCAATGAAGATGGTGATGATAGAAGGATGGTGTTGATTGTGATGATGACAATGATAGTGATGATGGTAGTGATAGATTATAGTGATGGTGATGTTGATGACAGTGGTCATGGTGACAACGGTTGCAGTGGTGATAGTGATTGTGATGATAAAGTGATGATGGTGGTGGTGGTGGTGCTGCTGATGGTGGTGATAGTGGTGGTGGTGGTGATAGTGGTGATAGTGGTGGT
>JAQZBX010069165.1:0-15623 GCA_029593785.1 Cabassous unicinctus | reverse complement strand
CACAAACTCTTCCAAATCTCATTCTATATGATGAATATATTTCTGATAATTATGTTACAGTGGGAAATATATTTATGTGTGTATATGTATATATATATTTTTCAGATTTTCACAAATATGATCATATTTATCCACAAATGAGGATAGTTTTACTTCTTCCTATTCAATATAGGTGACTTTGTTTTTTAATGAGCAAGTTTAGCAGAATTTTATAAGATCAACATAAAAAACCATTTGTATTTTTATACTGGCAACAAAATTTCAGATTGTATATTTAAAATGTCATTCATACATTCCTAGGGCTGCCATAGCAAAGTACCATAATTAGGTTGTTTCAAAAAACAGAAATTTATTGCTTAACACTTTTGGAGTAAAAGTTCAAACTCAATCAGTCAGTAGGGACATGCTTCCTTAAAAACCTGTAGAGGAGAATCTTCCATTGCCTTGTTTAGTTACTAGTGTTTGCTGGTGATCCTTGTTGTTCCTTGGTTTGCACATGCATCACTCCATTCTCTGCCTCCATCATCATATGGATTTCTCTCCCCTTTTCTGTCTCTGTGTTCTAATTTTCCTCTACTTTCAAAGAAATCAAATTAGATTTGGACCCAACCTAATTCAGTTTCATCTCATTTTACTAATTACATCTTCAAAATCTGTTTCCAAATAAGGTGACATTTTCAAGACCAGGTGTTAAGATATGAACATATATTTTAGAAGGACAAAATTCCACACACAGCTATCAGTTATAATAGATAAAAAATATGAAATACTTAAGGATAAATGTGATATATAACATGGTGAAACATACACATAGACAATAAAAAAAACTATAAAAAATGCTGAAAAAATAGAAATAGAAAGACCTTAGTAAATGGAAATACTGTTTTTATGGATTGGATGTCCAAATTTATTATGACTTCAACACTTCTCATATTAAAGTCTAACTCAATGCAATCCCAAACCAAACTTAATCAGGTGTTACTTTTATAAATTAACAAACTTATTTTAATATTTGTATGGAAATGCAATAGATCTAAATTATCCCCAGAGTTTAAAAAGGAAAAATTTGATGAACTTACAATACCTAATATCAAATTATATTATAAAGCTACAGTGATCAAAACAATATGGTGTTTTCATAAAGAGAGACAAGTTGTCAGTGAAACAGACTAAAAATCATAAACCTGCACATATATCAGAACAAATTATGTAGGCACTCAGTGGAGAAAGAATAATCTTTTCAACAAATGGTGTTGAAAAAATATAATATGCAAGATAAAGAACTTCAACCTATACCTCATTTATTGTACAAAATTAATTCAAAATGGATCTTGGACCATATATAAAATGTAAAAAAGTACAAAATATTTTGAATAAAACAGGGGAAGAAATCTTTCTGATCTTGGATTAGGCAAAAAGTCCTTAAATATGCTACTAAAAGAATGACCCATAAAAAAAGGCAACAAATTTGAGATGATCAGAGATGAATTCAGGGTTCAGTTTGCAATTTTCTGCCTTGTACTTGAGGCACCTGTCCACATTTTTAGATAGTATCCAGGTATGTATCTTAGTGTAGGGAGCATGGTTAGAGGTGTGAACAGCTAGCTTCTGCATATTAATGCAGCTGAGCTTAATTGATAAGTAGCCAGCAGCAGGCACTATGTTGAAGTGGGTGACAAACACTGGATTCTTGTATCATTCATTCTTAAGTGCTAGAATTTACTCAGTATTCACTCAGGATTAATCCTCATTTTTCAAATCCCGGAAGCAAAAATTAAACTTATAAATGCCAATTAATTTCACTAAAAGAAGGCAAATGCTGCTTTTTAACTTTTTGAGATACTGTTTAAACTCTAGAGGCTGCAGTGCTCTTATTTGAATAATCAGACACATAATATTTATTTCAAAATATACATTATGGTGAGGATTAATTGATATAATAAACTTAATATATCCAAAAATTACTTAATGAATTATCATCATCTTTGTAAGAATGTTGATCTGAACTGGATAAAGTACACAAAGCACTGATTTCCTAAAGTTTTAACTGGATGAGAAAACTTTTAATGTATGGAGATTTGTATATGTAAAAGAAAAAAAGGCTAACTGAACTTCAGTGTGTGCATTTGGGGCTGAGCCTCTACATCTGTGCCAACGCATTGACAGAAAAGAAAGAACTTTCCTCCAGTGAGGGACATGACTTCTGGGGATGAACATCCCTGGCACTGAAGGATTATCACCAAGTGCCAAATAGCGATGCATTTAGAAAAAAACCTTGTTCAAAAGGGGGAAATATTAAATACAAATGAGTATTTATGGCTAAGAGATTTCAAACTGAGTCAGGAGGCCATTCCAGAGGTTACACTTACACATCTCTTAGGAGGATCTCATTGACTGCCACAGAAAAGAGTGCCTCAAACAGCAGGGTTCCTCAGGCTCTAGAGACATCTAGATGCTATAGGCAGGGCAGACAATCTCAAGCATTCAGCATCGTGTCAGTGGGCCTTATTTAGGAATATATGCTCCCCAACATAACAGAGTTAGATCCATTTATAATTTCCCTACACATGGCTCTTCTGCCCCATTTATTTGAAACTATATTTAGCACTACACATTAAATATCTGTCGCAGAGACTTATATCATCGGTCAATTCACATGCCAGTTGAACTCTGAATCTCAGCAATAGTTGCAACACCTACTCTCCAGTACATTGGGCTCACCCAGAACATCTAACAAAAGGATGATGATGAACAATGCCCATCCCCCAAAAACAGTTAGTATGTACAACTGCAAGCAAGACAATTCTATCCATCTGCCCCATGGAATCCAAGACCCCTCTCAAGCAGAAACAGAGTGAGCATCATGATCCCTAAATCCTCAAGTTTGAGGAATCAACAAAATAAGGGGAGAATGCATATATGGACTAAAGTAGACTTATTATTATTCTAGGAATGGAAGATCTTGTGTCTTTGATATAAAGGCTGTGGCCTCCAGAGATTGAGGGGAGGGAGAAGGAAGAATAGGTGTAACATGGGGCATTTTGAGGACATTGTAATTGTTCTGCATGATATTGCACTGACAGCTACAGGCCATTGTGCATTTTGTCAAAACTCATAAAATTGCACGTTGAAAAGTGTAAACTATAAAGTAAACTAAGGACAATGGTTAGTGACAATGTTTTAATATGTAGTCTTCAATTGCAACAAATGTAGCACACTAATGAAAGGTGTTGTTAATGGGGAAAATTGCGGGAGGTTGAGGGGTGGAATATATGGGAATCCCACATATATATTTTTCCTTCTTTAATATTACCCCTATATATATTTTTATTTTTAAATCATACTTTAATTTTATTAACTTTTTTTACTTTATTTTGTATATTTAATAGTTGAAAATATAAATAGCTAAAAATTAAAAAGTAAACACAGAGAATGAATACATACATTTCTCAATTAAATGTACTGGATACATATAAAAAAATTTTTGAATCAAACAATATGTTTCACAGTATATTTGGTTCATAGTAATGCAATCATACACTATTTGTCCTTTTGTGTCTGGCTTGCTTTGCTCAAAATAATGTCCTGCCGGTCCATCCATGTTGTCATATGCTTTTTTTTAAATATCTTAAAAGGTGCTTAGATTAAATAAATGTTACACAAATATTACAGGGATTCCCATGTTCCCCACCTCCCACATCTCCCACAACCTCCCACCTAAACATTTTTCATTAGTGTGGCATATCACCTGCAATGGATATACACATCCTGGGGCTTTGCCACTAAGCATGAACCATAGTTCACATTGTAGACCACACTCTATCCCACACAGTTTTGCATGTTATATGCTAATGTAAAATGGCCTATATCTGTCATTGTAATGTTGCTCAGGATAATTCCTAAGTCCAGAAAAAGCCCCTGTATTACAATTGCATTTCCCACTGCCCCGAAAGTGTCCAGTGGCCACTGGATCCACATCAAAGTTGTAAATTCTTCCATTGCTTGAATCACAATATGTCTACAACAGAATGCCAGTAAGTCCATTCTAGTCCATAACTCTTTCACCAATCCTGAGGAGTCTGGGATGGTAATGTCCACTCTACCTCCAAGTGAGAGGGGGTTTATATCACATGGATAAGATGGATGGGAGTATCCTGCCTGCAGCTGCAGACTCTCTCCATTCCCTGGGATGGCCGTTGTCCATCATCATCTCCTCGCCTAGTGTCTTGGGTGAGTCCTTTAAGCTGTAGAGTAGGAGTTGCAGCTCCACTGAGATTCCAGGCACAGCTGGCACATGGACAAGCCAAAGGCTCCAGTCTCTTGAAGTACACATACAAACTCCAGCACCATATATAGGTTTGAATAGAAGGGACTGATGGACCCTGTGCAGGGAGGACTTATTTGAGTCCAACTCTGTCACTCTCAGAAGCACAAATTTCAAAGTAGAGCCCACTGATAAGGCATCAATTCTGTAGCTATCCCCCCTTATATAGGACCTGGGTGTCTCCAGAACACTCAGGAGGCCCTCTTTGTGGGGTGATATCTAATTTGCTGTTCTATGAGATCCTACTGAGGTGTGCATAAGCATTACCTCTAGGATGACCACCTGACACTCTTTGAAGTCTCTTAGCCACATTAACTCATTTGTCTTTACATTTTCCCCCTTTTATCGTCTTTCTCCAGTCATATTTCCAGTTGGCACTTGGTAGTAATCCCTCGTTGCCAGGGAGGCTCATCCCCGGGAGTCATGTCCCATGCTGGGGGGATAGTAATGCATTCATACGTTGAGTTTGGCTTAGAGAGAGGCCACATTTGAGCAACAAGGAGGCTCTCAGGGGGCAACCCTTAAGCACTCCATAACAATAGGCTAAGTTTCAATTACAAGAGCAAAGACTCATAAGACTAGTCATCAATAACAAGAACCCATTAGTCGACCATCCTCCTTTGCCAGACACTGTCCCTGCACTTGGGGGACTCTTGCTGCTCCCTTGAAGAATGTGGTAGAGCTCTCCAGGATGGGAATTCAGTATTCTCTCATTTATTGAGTTATTCTCCACCCACTGTGACCATGCCCCACCCCTTGATCATTTGAACAATTTTATATATCTTTTATGTATATTCAGGTGAACTTTCTCCCATGAAACCTCCATCCCTGACACCTCCTGTAGCCATTGGGAAATTTGATGTAATTATGAATTCAAAAACTATAATTGGATTATGATTGTAAACTGATCTGTTAATCTGGGCATGATTAAATTATGATTAGGGTGTTGCCTGGGCCATATCAGTAGGGCATTGAGCCCCACCCTTGGTGGGGAGGGGAGTCGAATAGAAAAGGCAAGGCATAGGACAGAGGGAGCAGTTTTTGGAAAAGCAGTTTTGATGTTGGAGAGAAGGCCCCAGGAGAAGTGAACCATTTGCCCAATAGTCTACAGCTGACCTTGTGGAGGAATCAGAGGAGCTAAGCCCGGAGAGAAACACAGCCCCAGTAAGAGAGGAACCCAAGAAGCCTGAACCCTGGCAAACGTCGGCAGCTGTCTTGCTCCAACACATGGCAATGGACTTTGGTGAGAGAAGAAACTTACGCTTTATGTCCTGGTAACTGTGGACTTCTACCCCAAATAAATACCCTTTATAAAGAGCAACCCACTTCTGGAATTTCACATTAGCACCCCTTTGGCTGGCTAATACCCCCCCCCCACCAATGATCCTCTCCTACCCACATTGTAACCCTTCTGTAATCCAAACCTTCCTTAAAGATGAAGCCCATATAATAGCCAAATACAATTAATAGGAAAATGAAATAATAAGTTTAAATGTAAGAGATAAAATACATGGAAACTTAAAAAAAAAACACTAATCATAAAATCAAATTAAAGGATTGGGATATTTAAAAAATGAAAAAAAAATTAAATAAATTTTTTTTAAACATTTCTCCTTTTATCACTGCAAGATCAGGTGTCCCCCTCTCACTCCCCAGTTTCTCCCAAATTTTCATTTAATTTTCAAAGAAGTTTTAGGTTGCAGCAAAGTCACACACTGAATACTAGAGGCTCATAACCAACCTCCTCTCCCTTTTGTCATCCCATATTAAAACCTTTTTGTATGTGAATAGTAGCATTGTTATAACTGTTATACAGATAGTGAAATATAGCTACTAAACGCTGTCAATAGTTTACAGTATAGTTTACATTTTAGACGGTACAATTTAATAATTTTTGATGATATTTACCATGTACTGTGTCCATCACTGTAAGGTAATGAAAAACATTTCCCCTGAAAACTAAATACCCCTGTTTAATCTATTCTTTTCCTCCTTCCCCGTCGCCCTGGGCACATGACACCCCCCTGTCTTGAATCATTGGATGACAAGATTCATAGTTACATGCAACAAGAGGTCTTGATACGTGGATTGTCCTCCCCTATCTGGATCCACCCTTGCTCATAAGAGACATCCAATTTCTGTTTCTGTGTGAATCAGTCCTTTCAAAGATGGGGGCCCATCTCCTTCCCACTCACCATGTGGGTCTCCACCCCCTGACACAACACATTATTACAGGATGAACACTCACACACTCCCCAGAAGCTTACTCCAGATGTGCCCTGTTGAATCCCCCCCTAACCAACACCCTAAACCAGTGACACTACCTTGTCATATTGCCATAAGAGCATTCCCACCCCTGTACTTTCAACCTTGCACCCACAAATCCCATGTTCACCTGGTCCCTCTCCCATCTCTGACCCCAGTATCCTGGGTATTCTAACCCACCCTTCCTAATTTACACACCTATTGACGCTGCACCATCAAATCCAGTAATATCACTACCCACCTGTCCTATCCTTCAATATGCAGCTATACTCTATCACTTTACCATAGATTATGTCCATATGGGTGATGGCTCAAAACTTTCTATTTTATTTGTCTCTCTTGTTAACCTATCTTTCAGAAAACGGTTCTCAGAGACTGCTCACTTTCCTCAATTCATATCAGTGAGGTCATGTACTGTTCATCCTTCAATGACTGGCTTGCTTCACTCAACATAAGGTCTTCAAGATTCATCCATGTTATTCTGTGTGTTAAGACTTTATTCCTTCTTAAAGGTGAGTAATATTCTATTGTATGTATGTACCACATTTGTTTATCCATTCATCTGTTGATGGGAACCAGGGTTGATTACAAATTTTTCAATAGTGAAAAATGCCTCTATGAACATTGGTGTGCTTATATCTGTTCATGTTTTTGCTTTCAATTCCTCTGGATATAGACCCAGCAGTGGAATCGCTGGATCATACAGAAGATCCATTGGTACTTTTCTGAGGAACTGCCAAACTGTGCTCCACAGTGACTTGACCATTCCACAATCCCACCATCACTGGATGAGGGTTCCATTCCTCCACATCCTGTCCAAAACTTATAGACTGCTGTTTTTTTTAATAGCTGCCATTCTGATGGGTGTAAGATGGTATCTCATTGTAGTTTTTATTTGTATTTCCCTAATAGCTATTGATGTAGAGCATTTTTCCATGTGCTTTTTAGCCATTTGTATTTCTTCCTTGGAGAAGTGTCTTTTCAGGTCACTTGCCCATTTTTTAAATGGGTTGTTTGTCTTTTTATTTTTGAGGTGTAGGATTTCTTTATAGATGCCGGATATTAGGCTCCTATCACATATATGGTTGCCAAATATTTTCTCCCATTAGGAAGGCTGCCTTTTTATTTTCTAGATAATGTCCTTTGAGGTGCAGAAGTATTAAATTTTGAAGAGATCCCATTTATCTATTTTTTCTTTTGCTGCTCGTGATTTGGGTGTGAAGTTTATGAAACCATTTCCTATTACAAAGTCCTTAGATGCTTCCCTACATTATCTTCCCAGGTCTCTATGGTTTTGTCTCTTATATTTAGATCTTTGATACATCTTGAGTTGATCTTTGTAGAAGGTGTGAGATGGTGTTCCTCTCTCATTTTTTTGGATATGGATATCCACTTCTCCAAGCACCACTTGTTAAATATGCCACTCTCTCCCAACTGAGTGAGCTTGGTGGCCTTTTCGAATATCAGATGACTGTATGTGAGGATCTATATCAGAACCCTCAATCGGTTCTATTGGTCAGTATGTCTATCCTTGTGCCCATACCATGCAGTTTTGAGCACTGTAGCTTTGTAGTATGTTTTAAAGTCAGGTAATGTGATACCTCCAACTTCTTTTTTCCTTTTCAATATGTCTTTGGCAATTTAGGGCCTCTTACCTTTCCAAATGTATTTTGTAGTTAGTTTTTCCAGTTACTTAAAAAGTACAATGTTGATTTTTGGTGGAATTGCATTAAGTCTGTAGATTAGTTTGGGTAGGATAGACATCTTGATGATGTTTAGTCTTCTTATCCATGAACAGGGAATATTCTTCCATTTATTTAAGTGTTCTTTGATTTCCTTTAACAGTGTTATGCAGTTTTCTTTATATAAGTGCTTTACATCTTAATTAAATTTATTCCTAAGTATTTGATTCTTTTAGTTACTATTGTAAATCCTATTTTATTCTTGATTTCCTCCTCATATTGCTCGTTTTTGGTGTACAGAAATGCTACTGATTTTTGAGGATTGATCTTATAGCCTGTGACATTACTGAACTCCTTTGTAAGTTCTAGAAGCTTTGTTGTAGATTTCTCAGGGCTTTCTATCTCTAGGATCATGTTGTCTGCAAATAATGAAAGTTTTACTTCTTCTTTTTCAGTTTGGATGCCTTTTATAACTTTTTCTTGCCTCAATGATCGAGCAAGTACTTCTAAGACAATGTTAAGTCGGAGTGGTGATAGTGGGTATCCTTGTCTTGTTCCTCATCTCAGAGTGAAGGCTTTTAGGAGTTTACCATTGAAGACGATGTTAGCTTTGGGTTTTTCATATATACCCGTTATCATGTTCAGAAAGTTTCCTTCTATTCCTATCTTTTGCAGTGTTTTTAACAAGAAAGAATGTGGTATTTTGTCGAATGCTTTTCCTACATCTATAGAGATGACCATGTTATTTTTTTCTTTCAATCTGTTTATGTGGTGTATTTCATTAACTGATTTTCTTATATTGAACTATCCTTGCATACCCGGGATGAAATCCACTTGGTCATGGTTTATAATTCTTTTGATATGTTGTTGAATGTGATTAGCAAGTATTTTGTTGAGGATTTTAGCATCTAGGTTCATTAGAGAAACTGGTCTGTGATTTTCTTTTCTTGTTGTATCTTTGTTTGGTTTTGATATTAGGGTAATATTGGCATCATAGAATGAGTTAGGCAGTTATCTTTTTACTTCTATTTTTTGGAAGAGCTTAAGCAGGATTGGTGTTAGCTCTTTCCAGAATGTTTGGTAGAGTTCTGCTGTGAAACCATCTGGTCCTGGGCTCTTAGCTGGGAGGTTTCTTATGACTGAGTCTCTTTCCTTGTTATTGGACTGTTGAGTTCATCAATTACTTCTTTCATCAATGAAGGCTGTTTGTGAGTTTCTAGAAATTTGTCCATTTCCTCTAAATTATCATTCTTGTTGGCATATAATTTTTCAAATTATCCTTTTATGATACTCTTCATTTCTGTGGGGTCAGTAGAGATCTCCCCTTGCTTATTCTTTATTTTCTGTATTTGCCTCTCTTCTCTCTTTTTCTTTGTTACTAATGTGGCTCTTTTTCTTTGTGGCTAATGGTTTGTCAATTTTATTGATCTCGAAGAACTACCTTTTGGTTTTATTTATTTATTTTTTGGTGCTTTCTTATTCTCTATTTCATTTCGTTCTACTCTAATCTTTGTTTTTCCTTCTTTCTACTTCCTTTAGGTTTAATTTGTTGTTGTTTTCCTAATTCCTCCAGTTGTGCAGTTAGGTCTTCAATTTTAGCACTTTATTGTTTTTAATATATGTATTTATGGCTATGAACTTCCCTCTCAGGACAGCTTTGGCTGCATCCCATAGGTTTTGATATGTTGTGTTGTCACTTTCATTAGTTTCAAGGTAGTTACTGATTTCTTTTGAGATTTCCTCCATGACCCACTGTTTGTCTATAATTGTGTTGTTTAATTTCCATATCTTTGTGCCTAATCTGTTTCTCTTGCTCTTAGAGATTTCCAATTTCATTCCATTGTTTTCAGAGAAATTACTTTGTATAATCTCAATTTTCCTAAATTCATTGAGAGTTGTTCTGTGGCCTAGCATGTGGTCTATCTTGGAGTATGATCCATGTGCACTCAAGAAGAATTAAATACTGCTGTATTTGAGTGTAGTGGTCTGTATATGTTTATTAGGCCCAGGTCCTCTCATGTATTATTCAGAGTCTTTGTTTCTTTATTGATTCTCTGTCTAGATGTTCTGTCTCATGGTGATAATGGTTTATTAAAGTCCCCCACTATAATTGTAGAAGCATTTATTTCTCCATTTAGTTTTTCCAGAGATTGTCTCATGTATTTTGAGGCACCCTGATTAGGTGCATGTTGGAGAAGATGCTGAGAGTCAGAGCATAAAGGGTTAAGCATTTAAAAAGCATGCCTGCTGGAGAAGAAACAATAAGCGAATGTCTCCAAGGTCTCTGTGTACTGCAGACGTCAGTAGGAGGAAGCAGAGCGGGATGAACCCACCACTAAAAAGTTACTGTATAAATTCCTAAGAAAAACTATCTAGTAATACAGGAAGCAGCAGCTCTCCTACATGCCAAGCAGAGCAACTAGTGAAGCATGCCCTAATTTTGTTATCAGCTTTGTAGTATAAAAAGCAGCTTCAGCCTAAATAAACTTGCCTGCATTCCACATGGAATGAGTTCCCCTGATCCCAATCTCTCTTTGGATTGTTCCCGGCACCGCCAAACTCCACGTTGTTTTACAACAGGTGCATAAATGTTTATGAATGTTCTCTCTTCTTGAGAGATTACCCCTTTTACTAATATATACTGTCCATCTTTGTCACTTACAATAGTTTTGTATTTAAAGTCTATTTTGTCTGATATTTGGATAGTTACTCCTGCCCTTTTTTGGCTATTGTTTGCTTATAAAATTATTTTCCAGCCAATCACTTTCAGCCTCCTTGAAATCCTGGGTCAATGGTGGGTTTTTTGTAGACAGCATATAGATGAATCAGATGAATCATATTTCCTTATCCATTCTGCCAATATGTGTCTCTTGACTGTTGAGTTTAATCCATTATCATTCAGTATTATTACTTGCAATGAATTTCTTACTTCAGCCATATTTTCTTTGGGTTAATGTATGTCATATGTTGCTTTTATTTCTCTTTTTGAATTCATGGCTGGAAGAATTTTCTTTTAGTACTATGACTATATCAGACCACTGTCTTCTTGCCTCCATGGTTTCAGATGTGAAATCAGCACTTAATCTTATTGTGCTTCCCTTCTTTGTGATGTATCTCGTTTCTCTTGCTGCCTTGAGTTTTTTCTCTTTGTCTTGAGCATTGGCATTTTGACAAGTATATGTCTTGTAGTTGGCCTGTTGGGAATTATACTGTTTGGGGCACGCTCTGCTTCCTGGACATGCTTGGAGTTGATTTGTTGGGATTCATACTGTTTGGGGTGCACTGTGCTTCCTGGACTGGTACATTCATCTCTCTCAATAGGGTTAGGAAGTTTTCAGCCATTATTTCCTTCAACACTCCTTCTGTTCCCTTTCCCTTCTCTTCTCCTTCTGGGATGACTATAATGCGTATGTTTGTGTCTTTTGTGTTGTCTGTTAAATCTCTGAGTCTGTGCTGGATTTTTTCTATCTTTTTATCTATCTGTTCTACTATCTGTCTGATTTCAGATGTATTGTCTTCCACATCACTAATTCTTTCTTCTGCCTGTTCAAATCTGCTGTTATGTGAATCCAGTGTCTTTTAGATTTCTTGGGTTGTGGCATTGATCACCATCATATTTGTTATCTTTTTATGTATGTTACAATTTCTTCAGTTTATTCTCCCTGTGTCTTCTTAATAAACTTAATTTCTTCCTTCACTTCATTAAGTTGGTCCATGATATTTGTTTGGAATGCATTGATATTTGTTTGGAACGCATTGTTCGATGTTCTGCATCTCTTCCTGTTTTTAGTTTGTTCATTGGACTGGTCCATGTCTTCTTGTTTCCCAGCATGGTTTTTAATTTTTTGTTGCCCTCTAGTTATCATTTTATCGTTATGAATTTATTCAGTTGATTAGCTTCTCTCTCTGCTCTAGAGTTTATTTAGCTGCTGGTTTGTCCCCAATCAGCTGTCCTCTGAGAGTGAGTTAAGGAGTGCCCTCCTAAACTGATGCCATCCTTCCCCCTCATTCCTCCTATATTTTTCAAGTAACATTTATGTAATTTAAAGCTTTTTTAAAAAATTAAAAATTAAAAAAATAATAAATACTCAAGAAGGTGATGCATTGACTAGCCAAAGAGCACCAAGGATTGTTGGCAACCAACAGATGATAGAAATGAGGCATGATACAGATTCTCCCTCAATCTCCAGAAGTAACCAATCCTACTAGCACCTTATATTTGGACTTCTGAACTCCAAACTCTGAAAGAATTAATTTCTGTTATTTGAATCCACCAAGCTTGTGATCATTTGTTATTGCTGCCTCAGGAAACTAATACATGTGTTTTCTTAAAAAAACTAACAAACAAAAAACTTGCTGCATTTTGCATATTGATTTCTTCTGATATTTTACTTATATTCTCACTTAATGATAACCATTTCTATGCTGAATTGCATATGATGGAAAAATGTATTCTTTTTTCTTTTATATTCTTTCCTCTTCCATGCCCCTACCACCTTTTCCAGCAATGTTAGTTTTGTTCCAACAAAAGTTCTGGTCTCAACCATGATCTCATTGGTCACTGATTTTACTTATCTACTTTTCCACATCTGACTTATTCTTGATAATGATCCATATATGGATTATGATGCCTGTCTTTAATTCTCTTTGGCTTTCCTCATGTAAGATGTTCCGGGCAGCTAGCCAAATACCATTTCAGGCTACACTGTCTTTCTTCATTTGTTCAGAGATCTAGACTAGCACAGAACTAGCAGAGTTCCCTGGACTGCTCTGGGTCTGAGCAAACCACCATGGGGCATCCAGAGAATCAGTGCCTTACCTAGGCCAAGTGGAAGTTGTAAAGTATACACTCAGTGGCACGAGGGCATTGCCATGAACAAAGGCTAGTGAGATTCTGGTAGGCATGCCTCTGGGAAACTAATTTCTAAGAGCTTTCAAAGACCTATTAATTTTTCCATTACCATGGAAGTTTATATTCTGCTCCTCTAGAACAAATTTATTTCAGGCAAAAAATAGATGACTTGGAGGATGTTAATACATGGGATAGCTTTTGTGGATCTTTCAAAATCTTTTTGTTTATTTTAGTTTAAACTAGTGTGAAGATGGCAAATCTGCATTCAAGAGTCCCAGCTTGCTTTTCTGTGGAATAATTATTCACTTCTCCTTGAAACCCTGATGGATTTAGTGAATGTTTAAAATCTAGTCTCATTGCAAACTTGTTAAAGTTCCTAAGGCATTTTGAAATTTTGAAAATATTTTTGAGAGTTCACCTAGGTCTGCTCATGTTACTGTTTTATAATTCTCTGTATTTACTTCAGATTTAGGCAATGGAGAAGAATTAGCAGAATAAGTATCTTAAGGGCAATTTTTCCTGATGCAGCCTTAACCTAACCTGAAGACCACCCAAACGTCTGGTCAATGAATCACTCATGACATTTTGGTTTTGAGAGGATCCCACTAAGCTTGTCTTAGGGTGGTTATGTGTTATTTATATTTATCCCATCTAATTTCATTCTTATGACCATAACTTCTCTTGCAGCATAAGATAATTTCATTAGTACAAAAAATTTTTGGTGCATTATATACAAACCAAATTCTGGCTGAAAAGAGTAGAGTTAAAGTTAATGAAATTTTCAGGTTGGCAGTGAATTTCACTGAGTCTCACTCTGGTGTTCATGTATCTTCCTCCATATTCCTGTAAAGCAATACTGCCATTTATGTTACTATAAAAATAAGAAGATATCCCCACATTTCAAAAAGCTGTCATCCTAAAATAGACTAGATTCAACTATGTCAACTAAAGTAACTTTATAGCGTGGCACATTCTGACACCTCTGGTAGAAAATTTGAACTTATGATAGAAACTGTACTTTAACATTAAAAACATTAGTTTTTATTGATCTGTAGCATACACAAACAGGAATCCTCTGTATTTATTCAATCTATTAAAGAAATAAAGTAATAATTTCACTATATTTTTATAGTGATTGTATAAAAATCAGAGTAATAATTAGTGTGAGGAATTTTCTTAAGATACTCGATCTATCATTGAAATTATTTTGTTTTCATTAATAGACTGTAGAAACTGATGTTTATTTGATCAGCCATTAACTTTCTGTTGAACTTTTTTTTTTTTTTACCATTTATTTCTTCATTGGAATTAGTTACATATATTTGCAGGAGAATTTCTGTTGTGATTCAACTACTTAATCAAAGAAGAATAAAGAAAGAAAAGCGATATCAGGGTATTTCATACTCCTTCATATAGGCCTTTTATTTCTGAATTATGTAATAAATCCTTAATTTTGTAATTCAAGAAAATGAGGTTTTAAGGAGATTAAGCAATGAGCACAATATTCATAACTGCTCAGTTTATTTTACACTCCTCAACATTGCTTCTTTTTTATTTGTTTCCACTGTTTTTAATCCCTTACACAGTGGTTGTTTAATATATCATTCCTCTCATCACTCATGACTCAATTCTTGGATATTACTCACTAACTATTTGGTAAAAAATATGCATTTTAATGACAATAATTCTTCTCAACTGGATCTACTCACATTTGACTTTTACCTCTGTTAACAATGGTGATCATAGTAGGGTGGGATTTTAGGTGTTATGGATTAAATATTTATCATTATCTAGAGAACAAGCAATAATCTTGACCTAAGGAATGCACATTTTAAAAAAACTGAAGTACAATCATCTCAATATGATTTGGAATCTGTGAATTCTAATTTAAATTAGCTGCAAGTTAGAACTTTACATAAATAATCAGGAATTCTGACTGGGTGAACCTGTAACTTCTTAAAATCCATGATCTTTTCAACAGAGGTGAGGCTTCCCAGCAGTTCCTCCCACTGCTGCACACCATGATACTCTTCTTCAATCCTACTCTGCTCTTATTCATGAGATGCAGCACAGAACTGAGTATCAGATACCTATCTGCCAGTGTCAATAGCGTATAACATACAGATTCTGAGAAATTACTGAGATTCCTGTGATCTGACTGACTTTTATTGGTTATTATGGACTTGGATTAATCAAGTGACCTAGTTTAATAGTTCACCAACTGACTTATACAGAAATTATATTTAAATCAATTTATTTTAAATAAATACGTGTATTTGACAATTAACTATATACCATTTCTTAACAAGCAATCGGTATCAGTTATAATAAATATAAGATAGAATGAAACATTCCTTATAGTCAATATTATTTATTTACATTTAAATGTTAAACATTCTGCACTTGATAATTATTTTCTTGGTGGCTTTACCAAATTAAGTTTTACCACTTTAAACTGGGTGCTTTAAACATTTGTATTTTCTGATTCACTTTTGTATGA
>JAQZBX010069164.1:0-15623 GCA_029593785.1 Cabassous unicinctus | reverse complement strand
CAGCTGTAGGTTGGTATAGGGCTCAGCTGCTCTGTTCTCTTCAGCTGCAAACTATCAGGCGGATGGCTAGTCTCTCTTCCTGGGGCTGCAGGATCCTCTTCCGTGTCTATGAGCTCTCTTCCTCTTTTCTTGTGTGTCTGCTTCTGTGTGTCTAGTTCTGTGTCTCCTAGATTGCACGTCTATTAATATAGCCCACCAAGGGAGTGGGGACTCAACCCTGAACACCCTAATGATGTGGTCGAATCAAAGGCCTAATCTTAACATAATTTAATCAAAGCCATCTCAGTGGGATCTAATACAATCAAAGGGTATCATGCCCAGAGGAACAAACCAGTTTACAAACATAATCGAATATCTTTTTTGGATTTCATAACTAATATCAAACTGCTATGGCATTATACCTCAAAAATCATGTAAATCAAAATCCGTTATTGAAATTCCATTTGTATATCATTTGGAAGTTCCCCTTATATATAATGCCCATACTGTTATATTATCCTTCCCATTTTTATTCAAAGGAGCATAAAATGCTGGAAAATTCATATGCAGGATTGCATGTAATTTTGAAAATATGATAGACTTTAAAACTTCATGAAATATACAACACAACACAGTATTCTTCTATAGTTACACATCTGTTGAAGAAAAATGGTGCCATTAAATGGAAATATAAAGTTATTGACTTTATGCTTGACTGTTGAGCTTGGAGGAAGCTGTAAAGCTTACATTCATACTTCCTAAAATTACCATTTCTAAATTTTTGTTATTAAAAAGCAAAATTCTGAACTCCAAAGCTATGTTCCAAACAACAACAAATTGACCTTCATTTTTTTCCTCTCAAGTATCTTCCTGAGAATCTGCGGGCCACAGAAATATTCAGACAAAAGATAGAAAATAGCAACATCCACTGCAACATAATAACCTTTGCTGGTATTTGATTCTCCATTTTGCTTATCAAAAGTATTTGCTTTTTTACAATTATTGTAGCTCTTGTCGTGCACATGCATTGGGCTGCTTCTTCTAGGATTCTTCATTCTCTTCTGTGGTAACAGAGTGAGCGTGAAAATGCAGGAGTGCGGATGAGATTCATAGTATTGCCAGAAGCAATTTGAAATTGGCTAGGCAGAAGCATGCCCTTTCCCTCCCCTCTCCTTTTTGTCTGTTTTTTTTCTGATCCAGAAAACGTTTGCATTAATTCTCCTTCCCAGCTGGAAGCAATACTTTATTATGACTCAATGGGTCAATATACACTAGAAACCATGAACGATGATAGGTAGCCTGACAATCACGAAAGGCCTCATTGGTTTGAGTGGAAATGAGTTGCTTTGTGAGACTTTCATTTTATCAAAAAGGACAATTTAGAACTTTCCATTATGTATTACAAATAGAAATAAGATAGACATAAACAGAGCAAAATGATGTATTTTTTTCTCTTCTGCTTACACTTCTTCAACTTTCTCACTCTGACAGACTTGACCATGCTCCCTCAAAACAATGGCTGTTTTTTTAATCTTGGGGATTCCAGAGAAATATTTGCCTACTCTTTCTAATACAAAGTAATTAATAGCAGTTCATTTGAGAAAATATTTATTTCTCAATTTAGGAGATGCAATGACAAATGCAATTACAAGTTAATGACCGTGGATTAAAATCAGATTAATAAATAAAGGAAAAGTGCCTAGATGGGAAAAATCACTCAGCAGTGGTTTGTTACATTTGCCTCTATTTGTTCTCTTCACTGTATTAGCAAGATGTGGTATCCAAGAATTAAATATGATGAAACTTTGTTTTATTTAAAGAAGTAATAATTGAGGATAATTTCAAAGATCTAAAAGTGTGCCAGTCCCTGGCAAAAGTTAATAGTAATGTATCACAACTTTGACATAAACCTTACAAAAGTGATATTTGTCATAAAATCATAAACCTTGTATGTTCCTCTTCTGTGTTCATAGGCTAAAGGGCAGATGGAGCCAGCCAAGGTGATTGGATATTAAGAGGAAGCAATTTATTTGTGTAGCAAAAGGGTCTGGAATCCAAAGAATTTCTAGAATGCAATGTATGCATTGGGGAATATTATTTCTTCTGCCCTCAAACACTAAATTCTGTTTGCTTTCCACTCCATCATGCTATTGTAAATCACTGTATGTATCAAAGACAATAGATGATATATATTTATGCTTATGCCTCCCTGGTTTTTGTCAAAAATCACTCTGGTACCCAGTGAATGGTGAGTGATTCTGCTCTAGAGAGTAAACATAATTGCATTGATGCTACATATGGCAAAATGCATTTTGAGTTGGATAGATGTGTCAATTTTGGATGACTGTCTATGAATACACACATGCAAATAGCATTATTTTTAAGAATCTGAATATAGTTTTATAAAATAATGATTCATATAAAGAGAATAACCAGCAAGCTTTGGCATGTTAGACAGCCAAATATAATACTCAGAAAGATACTACAGTAGATCAATCATTCAGATCTGAAATAATGGCTTATATGATTTCTTCAAGCCAATTTCAAATCTCTGGGGTTGAAGGTTATGTAAGTTGTTGAGGAATTACATGAAAACACCTGCCACATTTTTCAGAATTGTCAAAACTAGCAGCAGTGAGTATTATTTTCAGGTTATTCACCCAGAGAATATTTCTCTTATGTGTCCACATATCATATCACTTCAATACTACCAACCTTTGCAAGGTAAAATAGGTTCATTTTTATTTTTTCATTTTTTTTATTAGAGAAGTTGTGGGTTTACAGAACAATTTTACATAAAATACAGGATTCCCATACACTGCCCCACCACTGACACCCTGCATTGGTGTGGAACATTTGTTACAGTTGATGATCGCACTTTTTTTTTTTTAGGAGGTACTGGGGATTGAACCTAGGGCCTTGTACATTGGAAAGCAGGTGCTCAATCATTAAGCTACACCTGCTCCCCAGACGATACCACTTTTTAAAATAACTGTACTATTTTTTAACAGTAGTTACCTTTGTTAGAAATGATAAAAGATTATTAAAATAATGTTATTAACTATCATCCAGAGTTTACATTCTGTGTATTTTTTCCAATATACCACCCTATTATTAACACCTTGTATTACTATCGTACATTTGTTATAATCCATTAAAGAACCTTCTAATATTTATACATACTATTAATTATAGTCCAGCATCTATAATAAGATTCACTGTGTTATACAGTCCTATATTTAACTTTTAATTTTCACTCTAGTAACATATATGATCAGAAGTTTCCCCTTTTAACGATATTTACTTCTATAATTCGGTGCTGTTAATTATACTTGTGATATTGTGCTATAATCACTACCATTCATTTCCAAATCTTTACAATCAACTTAAATAGAAATTAAGCATCAACTTCCCATTCTCTAAACCCCATCTATCCCCTGGTAAACTGTAGTCTAGATTCTAACTCTGTGAATTTGCTTATCATAATAACTTCATATCAGTGAGATTATACAATATTTGTCTTTTGTGTCTGGCTTATTTCACTTACCATAATGTCTTCAAGGTTCATCCATGTTGTTGCTTGAATCAGGACTTCATTCCTTTTTATGGCTGAATAATATCCCATTGTATATATATATATATACCACAGTTTGTTTATCCATTCTTCGACTGATGGGTACTTGGGTTGCCTCCTTCTTTAGGCAATTATGAAAAATGCTGCTATGAACATCAGTGTGCAAATATCTGTTTGAGTCCCTGCTTTCAATTCTTCTGGGTATATATCTAGAAAAGGGATTGCTGGACCATATGGTAATTCTATACTTAGCTTTCTGAGGAACTGCCAAATTGTCTTCCACAGTGATTGCTGGTGGGATTTTACATTCCCACCAGCAATGAATGAGAGTTCCTCTTTCTCCACATCCTCTCCAATACTTGTAGTTTTCTGATTTTTTGTGGGGTTTTTTAGTAGTACCCATTCTAGTGGATGTGAAATAATATCTAATTGTGGTTTTGATTTGCATTTCCCTAATAGCTAGGAATGTTAAGCCTTTTTCATATGCTTTTTCGCCATCTGTATATCCTCTTTGGAGAAATGTATATTCAAGTCTTTTGCCCATTTTTAAATTGGATTGTTTGTCTTTTTATTGTTGAGTTGTAGCATTTCTTTATATATTCTGGATATTAAACCCTTGTTGGATATGCAGTTTCCAAATATTTTCTCCCACTGAGTAGGTTGTCTTTTTTACTTTCATGACAAAATCCTTTGAGGCACACAAGTTTTTACTTTTGAGGAACTCCTGTTAATCCACTTTTTCTTTTTTTGCTTGTGCTTTAGGTATAAAGTCTAAGAAATCATTACCTAACACAAGATCTTGATGATGCTTCCCTCTATTTTCCTCTATGAGTTTTATTGTCCTGGTTCTTATATTTAGGTCTTTGAACCGTTTTGAGTTCATTTTTGTCTATGATGTGAGAAAGGGGACCTCTTTCATTCTTTTGATATGGATATCCACCTCTCCCAGCCCCATTTTGTGGAGAGAGTATTCTTTCCCAATTTAGTGGACTTGGCAGTCCTGTCAAAAATCAATTGGCCATAGATGTGTGGGTCTATTTCTTAACTCTCAATTCAATTCCATTGGTCAATATATCTATCTTTATACCAGTACCATGCTGCTCTGACCACTGTAGCTTTGTGATATGTTTTAAAGTCAGGAAGTGTGAGTTCTCCAACTTCATTTTTCTGTTTAAAGGTGGGTTCTTGTGTGTGTGTGTGTGGCTATTTGGGACCCCTTATCCTTCCAAATAAATTTGATAATAGGCTTTTCTCTTTTCTACAAAATAGGCTATTGGAATTTTGATTGGGATTGTGTTTAATCTATAAATTGCTTTGGGTAGGATTGACATCTTCATGATATTTAGTCTTCCAGTCCTTGAACACTGGGTATCCATCCATTTATTTAGATTTTCTTTGATTTCTTTTAGCAATATTTTGTCATTTTCTGGGTACAAGGCCTTTACATTCTTAGTTAAATTTATTCCTAGATATTTGATTCTTTTAGTTGCTATTGTAAATGGAACTTTTTCCTTGATTTCCTTCTCGGATTGCTTTTTACCAGTATATAGAAACACTACTGACTTTGCATGTTGATCTTGTACCTCTATCACTTTACTGAATATGTTTATTGGCTCCTATGGCTTTGTTATAGTTTGGGGGACTTTCTATATATAGGATCATGTCATCTGCAAATAGGGAAAGTTCTACTTCTTCCTTTCTGATTTGGAAGCCTTTTATTTCTTTTTCATGCCTAACTGCTTTGGACAGAACTTCTAGCACAATCTTGTATAATGGTGACAGTGGGCATCCTTGTCTTGTTATGGATCTTAGAGAGAAAGTTTTCAGTGTTTCACCATTGAGTATGATGTTAGCTGTGGGTTTTTCATATATGCCCTTTATCATGTTGCAAGAGTTTCTTTATATTCCTATATTTTGGAGTATTTTTTATCAAGAAAGGATACTGGATTTTGTCAAATGTCTTTTCTACATTAATTGAGATGATCATGCAGTTTTCCCCTTTTGTTTTCTTAATGTGGTATATTACATTGATTATATTGTGTTGAATCATCCTTGCATACTTGGGATAAAACCCAATTAGTCATGGTGTATAATTCTTTTTAATATGCTGTTGGATTCAATTTGCAAGTATTTTGTTGAGGACTTTTGCATCTATATTCATAAGAGAAATTAGTCTGAAATTTTCTCTCTTATAGTATCTTTATCTGACTTTGGTATTAGGGTGATGTTGGCCTCATAGAATGAGTTAGGTAGTGTTTCCTTCCTGTTGAGTTTTTGGAAACGTTCGAGCAGGATTGGTATAAATTCTTTTTGGAGTGATTGGTAGAATTTACCTGGGAAGCCATCTGGCCCAGGGCTTTTTTTGTTGGGAGGCTTTTGATGACTGATTCGATCTCTTTACATGTGATTGGCCTGTTGAGGTCTTCTGTGTCTTCTAGAGTCAGTGTAGGTTGTCCATGTGTTTCTAGGAACTTGTCTATTTCATCTAGGTTGTCTAATTTGTTGATATGTACGTATTCATAGTATCCTCTTAAGATCCTTTTTTATTTCTGTGATGTCAGTAGTAATGTCCCCCCTCTCATTTCTGATTTTATTTGTATTTATTCTCTCTTTTCTTTGCCTGTCTAGCTAAGGGTTTGTCAATTTTATTGATCTTTTCAAATAGTCAAAATTTTGTTTTGTTAATTCTCTCTACTGCTTTTTTCCCAATTTCATTCATTTCTTCTCTAATCTTTGTCACTTCTTTTCTCCTGCTTGCTTTGGGTTTACTTTGTTGTTCTTTTTCTAGTTCCTTTAGATGTGCAGTTAGGTCTTTGATGTTAGCTCTTTCTTCTTCTACTTCTTTTTTTTAAAGGGGGTATTGGGGATTTAATCCTGGACCTCATACATGGGAAGCAGGCACTCAACCACTGAGCTACACCTGCTCTCCTCTTCTTTTTTTTCTTTCATTTAAAAAATTTATTAAAGTATATCACTCATACATAAATAATGTATAGTAAAAGTTGCGAACTTACAAAACAAACATGCATAACATCATATAGGGATGTCATATCTCACCCTACCACCAATACCTTGCATTGTTGTGAAACATTTTTAACAAATGAGTGAAAGGGCATCCTCAAAATATTACTACTAACCAAAGTATCTTACTTTTCATGTATTTTCCCCAACCCACCATATTATTATTTTTGTATCATTCATACATGAACATGTGTAAACAATTAGTGTATAGTAAAAGTTTTGAATTTACAAAGGAAACATGTATAACATCATAGAGAGGTCCTATATATCAACCCACACCAACGCCTTGCATTGTTGTGAGACGTTTGTTACAAATTATGAAAGAATATCATCAAAATCTTACTATTCACTATAGCCCATATCTTGCATTTGGTGTATTTCCCCCCCATCCTACTCTATTAATATTTTTTAAATGTATTTTTTTACAGAAGTTGTTAACTTACAAAACAATCATGTTCATGTGCAAAATTCCCATACACACCCCTCCATCAACACACCACACTGTGGTGGAACCTTTGTTACAGATGATGAGATAATATCATCAGACTGTTACCACTAACCATGGTCCATAGGAACATTTGGCACACTTTTCCCCTACTCCACCATTATCAACACAGAACATCTTTGGCATAGATGCATGAATATTATAGTACTGCTGTTAACCACAGTCCATAGGTCACTCCAGTTGTATTTTTTCCATGCTTCTCCACATTCCCAACACCCTGCAATAGTGGAGTACATCTGCTCTAGCTCACAAAGGACCCTCTTGAATCTGTACCATCACCCACAATTCTCATCCACCTCTGGGTTTATTGTGCTATTCAGTCCTTAGATTATTCTCTAGCTTTCTTTCAATTGACATTTACTTCCCTAGACTACCCTTTCCAGCCACATTCTCATTTATAAACTAGCTGTTAGTCACTATAATGTGTTATTATCAACTCTATACATGTCCACACTTTTACAGTAAAGTTAATTAAAACTTCTACATACGTTAAGCATCAGTAGTCCATCTCAGTCCTCCTCTTATCTCCTTTAAGAATCTACCACCTATCACCAGATCTTGAAGATGTTTTCATACATTTTCTTCTAGGAGCTTGATGGTTCTTGCTTTTATATTTAGGTCTTTGATCCATTTTGAGTTAATTTTGTATAAGGTGTTAAATAGGGGTCCTCTTTCTTTCTTTTGGCTATGGATATCCAGTTCTCTCAGCACCATTCATTGAATGGACTGTTTTGCCCGAGCTGGATAGGTTTGACAGGCTTGTCAAAAATCACTTGACCATAAATGTGAGGGTCTGCTTCTGTACCATCAATTCAGTTCCACTGGTCTATGTGTCTGTCTTCATGCCGGTACCATGCTGTTTTTACCACTGTAGCTAGGTAATATAATTTAAAATCTGGCAGTGAGAGTCCTCCAACTTTGCTTTTCGTTTATAAGATGTTTCTGGCTATTTGGGAACTCTTACCCTTCCAAATAAATTTGATAATTGTGTTTTCCATTTATTTTAAAAATGCTGGTGGAATTTTTTTTATGATTGCATTGAATCTGCATATCAATTTGGGTAGAATTGACATCTTAATGATATTTAGTCGTCCAATCCATGAGCATGGAATGATCTTCCAATTATTTAGGTTTCTTATTAAATTATTTTAACAATGCATTGTAGTTTTCTGAATACAAATGCTTTATATCCTTGGTTAAGTTTATTCCTAAATATTTGATTCCTTTAGTCACTATTGTAAATAGAATTTTTTTCCTGACTTCCTCCTCAGATTGCACATTACTAGTGTCTTTTAAGTATATAATTATAGCTACCCTGGCTTTTTTTTCCCCCGTTACTTCATGCATGGAATTTCTTTTTCCAGTCTTACACTTGCAATCTGTTGGTATCCTTGGGTCTAAGGTAAGTCTCTTTCAGACAGCATATTTTTTAATATACTTTTTTATTTTTATTTTTTCAAAAAGTACTTAGATTACATAAATGTTACATAAAAAACATAGGGGATTCCCATATGCCCTGCTCCATACCCCTCCCATGTTTTCCCACATCAACAACATCCTTCACTAGTGTGGTACATTTGTTACAATTGATGGACACACTTGGAACATTGCCACTAAGCATGGACCATAGTTTACATTGTAGTTTACACTCTCCCACACAATCTTGTAGTTATGGCAAGATATATAATGGCCTGTATCTGTCTTTGCAAAGTCATTCAGGACAATTCCCAAGCCCAAAAATGCCCCCATATTACACCTGTTTTTCCCTCTCCCTCCCCTCAGAACCTCCAGTGGCCACTGCCTCCACATCAATGATATAACTTCTTCCATTGCTAGAAGTACAATAAGTCTATAGTAGAATACCAGTAAGTCTGCTTAGTCCATCGTTCATTCCCCAATCCTGAGGATTCTGGGATGGTGATGTCAGACAGCATATTGATGGCTCATATTTTCTTATCATACTGCCAGTCTGTGTCTTTTGATTGGGGAGTTTAATCCATTAACATTCAATGTCATTACTGTAAAGGCAGTTCTTATTTCACCCATTTTGACCTTTGGGTTTTATATGTTATATTTTATTTTCACCACTCTTTTGAGACTTTTCGTTACTTTTACTGATATAATCTTCATTTCTAAATTCTTTTCCAAGCCTCTCTCTCCTGTCTTTTCTTTTCAGACTATAGCACACCCTTTAGTATTTCCTGCAAGGCCGGTCTTTTTGTTATAAACTCTCTCCATTTCTGTTTGCCTGTGAATATTTTTGAAAGACAGTCTTGCCAGATATAAGATTCTTGGCTGGCAGTTTTTCTCTTGCAGTATCTTTAATATATCATACCACTGTCTTCTAGCCTCCATGGTTTCTAATGAGAAATCAACACTTAATCTTATTGGGTGTCCCTTATATGTTATGTATTGCTTTTCTCTTGCTGCTCTCAGAATTCTCTCTTTGTCTTTGGCATTTGTCATGCTGATTAATATGTGTCTCAGAGGTGGTCTGTTCAGATTTATTTAGATGGGAGTGTGTTGTGTTTCTTGGACATGGATATCTATTTCCTTCAATAGGGTTGGGAAATTTTCTACCATTATTTCTTTAAATATTCTTTCTGCCCCTTTTCCCTTCTTTTCTCCTTCTGGGACACCTATGACATGTATGTTTGCATGTTTCTTCCTTTTGTTTAGTTCCCTGAGACCTTCTTCAATTTTTTCCATTCTTTTCTTCATCTGTTATTTTGTATGTTCATCTTCAGAGGCCTGGTCTTCAAGCTCACCAGTCCTTTCTTCTGACTCATCAAATTTGCTGTTATATGATTCCAGCGTATTTTTTATTTCATTTATTTCACCTTTCATTCCTGTAAGATCTGCTATTTTTCTATGTATGCTTTCAAATTCTTCTTTGTGCTCATCCAATGTCTTCTTAATATCCTTAATCTTACTGAATTTATTAAGGAGATTGAACATCTATGGTTAGTTGTCTCAACTCCTTTAGGTCTATTTATTCTGGTTGCAGTTTCTCTCTTTAGCTTAGAGCTTTCTTGCACTTTCTCCCTCGCTGGTTGTGTAGTAGGAACCCAGATGTAGTTGGTGCTCTAAGTTGTGGAGGCTCAAGTTCCCCACATTGCCCCAGGAACCAGTGAATCTTCTCCCCCCTTTCTCCTTTGCCAGGGATAGGGACAGAGCTACAGCCCTATATAATAATCCAAGTCGTGCAGGCCTAGACTGTAGTTGCCCAGAGAGACTGATGATGCTTCACACCCCTCCCTTCCCTCCCTGGGCTGGGGATGGAGATGCAGGTGTGGGCAGCAATCTATGCTGTGCAGGCCTAAAATGTTTGCAGTTGCCCCAGTGGACTTCTGACTATTCAGTCTGTGCCAGCGGAATGTACCTGCAGTTACTCAGAGAGGCTGGTGCGGGTCCTGCCAGCTTCCTCCCTGCCAGAGGTGGGGCTGAAGCCTAGGCTAGGGCTGCAGTCCGACCTGGGTAGAAAGAAGCCGCCCCTACCATCACAGTGATTTTCGATCAGCCAAGCTTCCCCTCATGCTGGGGGTGGAGTCAAAATGGTGGCTACTGGCCTTTTTCGACTTAGGAAATATTTTGAACTTCTTCAATTAGAAATTCTGTGTCTCTTCTGGATTTTTTATTTGTTCCCATGACTGAGCAGTATCTTCTTGTTTCTTAGTATGGCTAGTAATATTTTTGCTAATCTCTGGGTATCTGATTATCTTGATGAGTTATAAAGCTTCCTGTCCTCTGTTCCTTCTCTGGGAATCTTGATCTGTTCTGCTTGTGTTTGTGCATACTTTTCTCCTGAGAGTCTATGATTTGTTTAAATTTTCTCCCTCACTCAGTGTCCTGTTTTCCTTACACTTTTCACCTCTGAAAACTTCCAGTCTTACCACACTTCAGTTTAACTCCCTTTAAAATTTTTATTTTCTGTGAGGCTTTTCTGCGTCTGGTTTATTCCTTGTTAGGGTATTCCATCCTGGGGAGCCTGGTGGGGTCAATCCAGAAAGGGGGAGACTCCAGAAAAGGTTTGTTTTGCATTTAGGGAGGTCAGCTGACAGTAACTGGCTTCAGTGAGTGCAGCACGTGGCCGCAGTTCTGCCAAGGTTTCTTCCCCCACCCCCTGTCAGGGGCCCCTTTTTATGCAGAACTACTCAGTGACCAGTGTTCTGCCCAGGGTCTTTTGGAGATTTGGGTTCCTGTGCCTGGGTATGCAGGGGGAGCTAACTCATTGCTGTGAATTACTCTATATCTGTGTTGCCTATGGGAGGGACCTAGGCCACTGCCTCTGGAGAATTCCAAGCTGTGCGGGACCAAGTGATGCGAAGGAGAGAGGTCTGGCTGGTCTGGGACAGAGGTTTCTATCTGATATTTTTCTCTTTCTTTAATTTAGCATTTGTGGAGTCCTTTTCCAGTCTCTACTATCCTCCAGAGTTCTAAGCTAGTAGAATTTGTCCTTAAATTCGCTGATTCTTTGGGGAGGTTTTACGTCACTATTTTGATGATTTCACTTGACAGTGTGTTTGAGTCCTGCTACCTGGCTAGTATACAGGGCTCTGCTCAGTGTTTTCATGCGATGATTGGCACTCCATTTATAGGGGGTTATGTTCAGAGCTAAGTTTCTCTGAAGAAAATTGTTGTTTTTGCTGTAAAAGTCTCATTGTCCAATGAGATGAGATTTCTGTAATTCTCCATCATCACTCCCAATATGAATCCTGCTCAGAATGCACTTAAGTCCATTCCTCCTTGGTGAATTCTATAGCCACATTCTTGAAAATCACTGGTTCTCACTAGAGGAAGACCTGGATGAGTCAGCATGCTCTTCTCCTTTCAGGTTACAGTGTGAATCCAGCCAGAGGAAATGGGGCACAGGGGTGCTTGACCACAAATTAGGGTCTTTGGATGTGTCATTCTCATCCAGGTAAATGCTCAGTTTTTTTCAACTTCCTAACATTTTCTCTACTACTTTCCAAAATAGCGTTTGGTATGTGAGGAACTCAGATGATTCACGATGGGTGGGAGGCTCCCCTGGCATATGTTGGTTGTTGTGTTGTGTTGGTGTCTACTACAAGATAGTTGATAAGATCCTTAGGTTTCAGGTCAGTGACATCTGCTGAGTGCAGTTTGGTTAGTTCTAACTCCCGGTGTTTGTGTACACTTACTGCCAAATGCACTGATTGCGCTATCCCTTTGTTCTCGTGTAAAATACCATCACCCCTTGCTAACTGAGCTCCATAATATTTGCTGCTTTTCAGTTCCCCTGAAGCTGACTGTGACTCTCTTTTGGCTATTAGATGGAATACATGTGCAGTAGCCTTTGAGTATCTCTACTACTATGGAGAAATCCTTCTGGCTAACTCCCAGCCAGACCTACATTCACTTTTAGGCATCAGCTGAGGGATTTAAAATGAAAAGTAAAAAATCCCCCTCTCCATGTCCTACCCTCCCTTTCCCACTCATTAGAAGAAATATCATTTTTCCAATTCCTGATTTTAGTTGTTCCAGAGGTTACCTTCATGATTCTAAATAATATGCTGATGCTTTTATTTATTTTTCAACTTTAAACTGAAGAATCTAGGATACTCCTTGTGGGAGGTACAGGCATTGAGGTGGGGCAGAAAGATAATGACTGATTTTGTTGGATCAAAATGACTAAAATCTTCAGATGTTAAGGGGGGCACTGATGTGTTGATGGAGCTAATACTATCAAATGTGCCACAATACAGGGGCAAGATTGTATGTGGTCTGTGATGTGAGAGCCAAGATTCACATGAGCACCTGGGGGCCATACCACCACAGCACAGGCCAGGTGAGGACAACAGGGGCCAGCAAAGGCAGATCCTGAACTCTCTGAAAGCTTCACCATTCCTCATTTGAAAGCAAACAAGTAGGCACCTTTCCCATTCCCTCCTTCTCACTTTCCTTGCATGTGAAGTCTGTGAAAGGAGATTGAGATGAGCTGGAGGGAAGTGGAGCCTCTTGAAAAGAGGAGGAAGCTTAGAGAGGGAGCATGCTAGGGCCTCACACCATAATACTTAAATGCAGATAAGTATTACCCCAGCATGCCTAAGGTTTAGTCTGTAGGTGTTTTAACATCTAGAAGCACCTAGATTAAGTTTTCTACTGCTGAATGAGAATGAAAATATAAAAGATGGGTTTTGTACACATCTATTTTGTGATCATCTAACCTGTTCCTTTTGCATAAATTATATATTTAAAAACTCTGTTTATAGGTCTGTGGCAGTTTGATATTATTTCTGAATTCCAGAAAGAGATATTATGTTTCTAAACTGGTCTGTTCCTCTGGATGTAATACACTTTGATTGTATTAGATTTAGCTGAGATGCCTTTGATTAAATTATGTTAAGATTAGGGCTTTGATTTGACCAAGTCATTAGGGTGACTCAACTTGAGTCCCTGCCCCCTTGGTGGGCTATATAAATGGACATTCACTCAAGGAGAACACAGAAGTAGATACATGGAGAAGATACACAGAGGGATAGAGAGAGCTCCATAGACATGTAAGAGGAGTAAACTTGATTCTGGTGCCCTGGAGAGACATGAGCCATTTGCCGATAGTTTGCAGCTGAAGTGAACAGGGCAGCTGAGCCATATGCCAGCCTACAGCTGAGATCAGAAGAAGCTGGGCCCATGGAGCCTTAAAAGGAAAGAGGAAGGCTGAACCCTTACAGATATCGCCCGCCATCTTGCTTCAACACGTGGCAACTGACTTTGGGTGAGGAAGTAACCTTGAGTTGTTCTCTTTTGGGCCTTGTAACTGTATGCTTTTACCCGAAATAAATACCCTTTATAAAAGCCAACAGATTTCTGGTCAGCAACCCTTTTGGCTGACTAACACAAGGTCCATTAACCTCGTAACTCTAGATATTGTAAAAAGAAGTTAGTGCCTCTGCACTTCTTTCCATCCTTCCTCTCTGCCCTCTTTGATTTCTGCGTTCTCTCATCTCTATTATATTCTGTCACATTTGGGCTGTCAAAGTGTATTATATAATGCTCCTTTCTTTTAAAAATCATCAAACATGCCATGTTTTTCTCTAGGATCGTGCTTCATTTAAGTCCAAAACCAGTGCTTTCAAAATTATATTTATCTAAATATTACTGGCCACAAGACCATGGAATACGATTTGGTTTATAGAAAAGTTGATAAAATCTTTTTAAAAATTTGTATTTATTTATTTATTTATTTTTAATTTTTAAATTTTTTGGTTTTTTTTGTATTTTTGTTTTATTTTGTTTTTTATACTTTTTGTTCTATATTTTTCTTTTTTCTTTGTTTTTTTCATGGAGGATTGACTCTTAAGTCCCAACGTGTCAATTATTCAGAGGAGACTATTCTAAAAATCAAAATCTAATTATCTCTTCACATTTTGTGTAATTGCTTAGAATCATGACACATTTTAGGATTGTTGCTTTCCTCTACAGCTTTCCAGGACCCCACTCTGGAGTTTCTAAAATTCATTCACCCTTGTTGACAAATGAAATATGCACTCTGAACAATATTACTAAGCTCATGCCATTAAAAATGTCTAATATGTACTGAATCCTTTCTGGTCCTGCTGCCTACCAGTCTTCCTGGTTTTTCTCTTTTCTCTCAGTTTATCCGGGGTTAGATCCTCTGTTTTCTTCCTTCCTCTTTACTGGATTATTTATTTTTTTGCCTTGCCTTACATTCCCCACCCCCATAATGTATTCAGAAAAGATGTGTGGGAAGTAAATTTCTAATACCTTACATATCTGAAAATATCTGTATTTTGCCCTCGTACTTGACTGATAATTTTAGGGGCATAAATCCTAAGTTCATTTTCTCTATGCATGTTGACGTTTATTCTCCATTGACTCCCGGCATCCAATGCAGCTGCTGAGAATCATGGTCTAACACTTGCTGCCTTAAAAGTGATGCTATTTCTCTCTCTGAAAGCACTTAGAATCTTCTCTTTAAGTCTGATGTTCTGACTTTTCATGAGGGAGTCTCTAGGTGGGAGGAAAGGGTGTCTTTCAAATTCACCTGCTCAGCGCTCAGCGGACGTCTTCAGGCTGAAGGCTTAACCTCTTTGCCTTCTCTTGGATAGTGTTCTCCCTCCTGTCTTTCTGTTTTCATGTTCTGAAACATCTCTATAACCTTTCTGGATTTATTTCTTGAATTTTCCATTTTTCTCTCTTTTTAGCCATATATTCTGGGGAGCTTTTCTCACTTTTTACCCAGCCCTCCTCCCCATATTTGTAAATTTCTACAATGATATATTTTTAAAATTTCCATGAACTTACTTGTTCTTTTTTTAAATTTTTTAATTTTTAAATTTTTTTAATTCTACCCGCTCCCTAAGATGGCTCCCTCATCTGTTTGCTCATTGTTTTTGCTCATTGTCTGCTCATTGTCTGTTTGTTTCTTTTTTAGGAGGCATCAGGAACCAAACCCAGGACCTCCCATGCGGGAGGTGGGTGCCCGGCTTGAGCCACATCCGCTCCCTGCTTGTTTGTTTTTGCTTGCTGTCTGCTTGTTGCTTGTTTGTTGTTTTGCTGGGG
>JAQZBX010069163.1:0-15622 GCA_029593785.1 Cabassous unicinctus | reverse complement strand
TAATGGTATGGCTGTCTTTCCATTATGAATCATGTTATATGAGGATTTTTCAGAGATGATGTATAGCAGGTTAGTAAGTTCTCTTCAATTCATAGTGTGCTGCATGCTTTTCTCATGGAAGGGTGTTGGACAAATGGTTTTTAGATACTCATGTTGTTTTTCCTTTCATTAGTTATTATGATATATTATCCTGATTGATTTCCATAAGTTGAACCAACCCTTGATTCCAGGGATAGTTACACTAAAATATGATGTACAATCCTTTATCCATGTTGTTTCTTATGGTTAGTTTATATTGTCTTAAAATTTTTACAATTTCAAATATTGTCCTATTTTTTTCATATTAAAGTCATTCTTTTATCATTCTAAAATATGTGAAGATATTAGAACTTATCTGTGGTATCTAATTATTTTTTGTTTTGCAGACTCATGTGATGTCACACTGAATCTCATCATGAGCTGTCCAAAAGTATTTATAGATTATCTAGTTCCTTAAATTTTGAAATTTTTCTAGAAATTGTGTTGTCCATCATGATATTTTTTACTTCTTGGCCTTCATGATTCTTTGGGTTGAAGATGTTGTGAATTCCTTAACAACATTATAATATTGTTTCTTTGATTATTATTTGACCCTCTGGTTTTCCTTTCTTTTCTCCTGACAAACCCATTCATATTTTGACATACCTTCTTTCCTCTATTACTCCATGCTTTACTATTCTTAGTCTTTAAGCTTATTTACTTCATCATTTTTCCTACATGAATGGATGAATTACATTTGTAGCATTTGGCTCAATATTTCATGCCCCAGATTTTTCCATTCAGTATTTTAACCAAATTAATTTGCTGTTATTTCAACACTAATTTTATTTGGCCTTCTTGTTTTTATGGCTTCTTGGCTTTACTGTTACAATATTGATTTTACATTTAGATCAAAATTTAAACATTAATTTATTTTCATTTTGCATTCAATTCATTAAATTTAATGGATGTGTATATTCTTGTATCTCTCATACTATCAGGATGAAGAAAAGTTCTGTCAAAAGAAAAAACCTCTCTTGCTATGCTTTTATAGTCACAGCATCTACCCACTCCTCACTCTGGCAACCACTAATCTGCTTTTTATTTCTATTGGTTAATCTTTTGAAAATATCATATAATTTTTTATCATACACTAATCTTTAAGACTTGTTTCTTTCAAGGAGTATAATATTTTTGATATTTATATGGATTTATGTGTGTACCAATAGTTTTTCTTTTTCATTGCTACTTAGTGTTTTTTGTGTGGATGTACCCCCATATTGTTAATGAATACAACAAAGAATGACAGTTTGTATTTTCTAGCTTCTACCAACAACAAAAAAATAGATGTAATAAATATTTTAGACACATTTTAGTGTAGATATAAGATTTCAGGTTTCTGGAATTAATACTCATGAATGGGATTGCTAGATCCTGTGGTAAGTGTATGTTTAACTTTAAAAGAAACTGCCGAATCATTTTCCAGTGTAACTGTTTCAATTTTTGTTCTCATCAGTTATGCATGAAGTTCTAGGTGCTCGACATGCATCTCAGCACTGGTAGGTGTTCCTTTTAATATTTCAGCATTTTAATAGGTTACAGTGGAATCTCACTGTGGTTTTGATTGTTGTTTTATTTCCCTGGCTACTAAATCAAATATCAGGTAATGTGTTGACTTAAATGAAGACAACTTATTGCCTCAAAGTTTTAAGGATGAACTAGTTCCAAATTAAGTTGTTCATCAAGGTGATGCATTCTCCAAGAAGTATGTGGCATTTTGAAGCAGGTTGCTGACTGATGTTTAGTCCTTGGGTTGTTTTTTTTTTTATAATAATTATTTTTAAATTTTTAAAAAGAGACTTAGATTACATAAATGTTACACAAAAACTACAGAAATTCCCATATGCCCCACTCTCCACCCCTCCCACACCCTCCCAATAAACATCCTTCATTAATGTGGCACATTCATTGCAATTGATAAATGCATCCTGGGTCTTTACCATTAAGCCTGAACCATAGTTCACATTGTAATCTACACTCTCTGCCACACAGTTCTGCATGTTATGAGATGATATAACATGGCCTATATCTTTTATTGCATTGTCATTCAGGTTGATTCCCAAGTCCTGAAAAAGCCCCCATATTACACCTGTTTTTCCCTCTCCCTGCCCCCAGAGCCTCCAGTGGCCACTGGCTCCATATCAATGTTGTCATTTCTTCCATTGCTAGAATCACAATATGTCTATAGTAGAATACCAGTAAGTCCACTCTAGTCCATAGTTCCTTCCCCAATCCTGAAGTTTCTGGGATGGTGATGTCCACTCCACCTCCAACTGAGAGGGGGCATATAGCCCATGGGGAAGATGGATAGGACTATCTTGCTTGCAGTTGCAGACTCTCTCTATTCCTTGGGATGGTCATTGTCCATCATCATCTTCTTGTTAGTTGTCCTTGGTGAGTCCAATGAGCTGTAGAGTAGGTGTTGCAACGCCACTGAGGTTCTGGGCCCAGATGGCATATGGACAGCCCAGAGACTTGTGTCCCTTGGATGTACACCCACAACTCCAGCACCAAGTATAGGTTTAAATAGAAGGGACAGATGAGTCATGTGTAGGGAAGACATAATTGAGTCCAACTCTGTCACTCTCATGAGCACAAACTCTAAGGTATGGCTGAGAGACTTCAGAGTGGTCCTTTGCTTTTCAGATAAAAAGCAATGAACATTTCAGCCACTGCTGGCCTCACTTCTCCTATGAGTTCCATTGGCTTTCAGTTTCTGGCTGTTTTCTCTTGTTTTCTCTCTGTGTGTCTGAATTTTATTCTGATCATAAAGACTGCTGTAATAAGAATAGGGCCCATCCTGATTCAATTGGGCCACACTTTTAATGAAGTAACTTCATCCATCCAAAGACCTATTTACAATTGCTTCACACCCACAGGAATAGATTGAAATAAAGAACATATTTTTCTTTCATTCATAGCTCTGAGCCACCACACTTGCATTTCCATAATGTCAAATTAATTTGATTATCTGTCTACGTGCATATTTTCCATCTGCATATCTTTTAATGTGTCCAGTCTTTGAATTTGTACCTATTTAATAATTGGAACATTTCTTTTCCTATTATTATGTTTTGAGTGTTCTTTTTATATTCAGATTTTAAGTAATATGACAGAAATGGGATTTGCAAATATATGTCCTTGTCTGTAATTAGAATTTTCAATTTCTTGAATGTCTTATGGACAGACAGATGTTTACATAAGATAAAGTCTAATTCATCACTTTTTTATTTTATGAATACTCTTCTCAACCATATCTTTCTCATGATTATTGTTTGAATTTCAATGTCATAAATGTTGCAAATGCCACAAAGATGTTGGTTTTCTTGTTCTGTAACAGTTGTGTCTGCTCACTCATTCATTTCTGTTAGATCAATGGTGGATCTTTTGTTCCTTTACTTTATACTGTGATTGTTCTTTTTTATGGGTAGAATTTCCTAAAAATTAGGACAGTTGTGGTTTTTTTCTGAACAAACTTGAAATTTAGATTTCTTTTGAAATGGTACCACATGGTTCATCTGATTTAATAGGATTTGTTCCTTGGTGTGAAAATTAGGTGTGTACTTTCTCAGGTGCCAGGCTTCTTATCATCGTACTCATGGATACCCAGGAAATATATTTATCTCTTGGAATTGAAATTTAAAACTCAACAGCTCCCATGTGAAAGACCTAAAACTTCATTTTTGCACCAACACTATCTGATACTCCATGATTGGAAGACAAGTAATTTTGCTGTATCATTTCATATATCTTATATTTATTTTTGCAAATTTTGGTGTGTGTTTCTCCTTCAATACATAAGAAGTTAATATTTGTATTTCTGCAGTTATTCATGCTTTCTTATCAATTGATGCTTCTCCATCTTTACATCCAACAATTTAATAAAAACATATATTGTGTTTATTTGCAGTTAGCACTTGGAGGGATATGAGTTCAGGCAACAGGTTGCACTGTATGGATAATCTATCTTACTGATGGAATTTGACCCTGTCAGGTTGAATTTTTATAAAACAGAGCACAGTATCTTGCCTTCTCAGTAGGGAAGGGAAAGGAAGCCTAGGCCTGGAGACTGCTGGATGACAGCAGGAAGCACTAGAGAATAACAGGAAATGCCACCTGCACTGAATTCTCCTTTTCTGCAGCAGCATGAGCTCAGCTGAAAACCAACCCTGGTTCTTGTACAGAAGGACCCTGGGGTTGTGCCTCTGTGCTTCCCATGTACAATAATACATGGCTGTGTCTACAGGGTCCATGTTGGTCATTTTTAGGAACACCTGGTTTCTGGGGGTGTCCTTGGAGGTTGTGAACTGGCTCTTCAGAGATGGAGCATATTACTTATCATCACCCCACCATATGGTTGCAAGCCACTCCAGCACCTTCCCTGGGGGCTGGCAGATCAAGGCAACACCCATTCCATAAGTGCTGAGTGAGAGCCCAGAGAAGGTTCAGGTCACCATAAGGTTTTGGGTGGGTTTACCATACCAGGGCCAGGCTCCTTCAGAGTGACCTGGGAAAATGCCCCTGTAGAGGAAGCAGAAGGAGAAGGTGAAGGTGGCTCAGCATGAGAAGTAGACTCCTCTAATCCCTGTGGGATTCCCTGTCCACAGCACTCACATGATGGAACAGTCAGCAGCAGGAGGATGGAGAAAAGCCTGTCCATGGTGGAACCCAGGAGCCATGGATATAAACCCAGTGCTCAGCTTTTCAACATCAACCCAGGGAAGGGTGGAGCTGGGGGAGATTTGCATTCCCCTTATATAGTCCTGACCCCTATGGGCTCAGATTGCAGGACACAGTAAGGAACCTAGTCTGTGGTGGAGGGTCATTGAACCCTTAGTTCTGGGACCCCATGTCCTCATCTCCAAGGGTGGACACCACATCCATTTCAGAACCATGTCCTTGACATGCAAATTTTTGGGATGGCCCTGTGGGTTAAAGAGTCCTCTAATTCTATGTTTTTCCCAGATGCCCTCAGCCTTGTTATGCCTGTATTAGAGGAGTGTGGCTAGAAAACAAGACATACAAGTTGTACTCCTGCCTTCAGAGGCAGACAGGTGTGTACTTGTGTACAGACCAGGATGGTGTTCTAGTATTTTCCACTCTACCCTTTGATAAGAAGTGAGTGAGAATGAACTGTTAAAGTGGGATAGGGTCAATCCATAGATCATTTTTCTTTGCTGTTTCAAGAAGTTGGTGTCAATCTAGTCAGCATGCCATTTTCTCCTGAGAATGTCCATCCTTGTCATTGCATCAACTCTGCCCTTCTGAGAATCAGATGAACGCTTGTCTGTCTTTCTTCTTCTCATCCCACTTAATATAGGTATTGGGCAGCTGGCGTGGATGATTCTCTGGAACAATGGGCTAGCAGAGAGTTTTCTTCCAGGCATGCTTTGCACCTTTCCCAGAGATGGTCTCTCGGTTGTTCATGTTCCTCCATGACAAACTTTTTGTGTTCTGTGACATTATGGAGGTTAATCATGTTGAACTGCTTCCATCAAATAGTGTTGTGGACCACAGTTCTGCAATTATTTTAAGAAATGTGTTTCATACTCTGGCCCTATTTCTGATGGCTTTGTTTGCTAGCAGTAGGAAAACATGATTAAATATGGTAATGAGTTTATTGACCATGTACCTGAGTCAGAGGCAACATCCCTAAACTCTCTCAACACTGCTCTCAGTAAGGCTCAGCTCCAACTGACTTTCACAACTTCTTGTCTCAACTACTATTTCAGAATCTTTGAAAGAATAATATTGACTTAAATATGTTATAAACTCTTTTATTTACAGGAAACACTTTGATTAAATATCCCCACCAGACACATTATTGATTGGAACATGAAAAGTTTCACAAAGGAAATGAGATGGTATTTTCCAAAGTTTGATGACTGATAAGTGTCAACTATCATGTCATTATCCACGTAATCTGGTCTATCTATGGTGTGTCCACACATGCACAGCTACATGCAAACACACATGAACATGTATATGCACAGAGCTACACAATACACATTACTCAAATCTGCATGTAAAAATAAGGTTGTGCCCAAGGAAATATAGCTGATCCATTAACTACAAAAAATAACCAAACAAAATACTGAAAAGTAACCAAAAAATTCTAAAAACACATTCAAAGCAACTGCAAAGGGAAAACTACATTTAGTTATTGAGCCACAATTAAGTTCACAATATTTAAGTGATAATCCTGTAACATATAATTTTGTCATGACAATATTATATAAAAAGTGGACTTAGCAGTACTTTGAACACCATTGGCACACAGAATGAAAGATAAATGCAGGGTTTTGCTATTTTTTAAAGCATGGTTTGTCTTCTTTCTTTTGTAAATAAGAGACAAATGACAAAACATTGGAGGGAAATACTCATGGGTTCCCAGATGTGTCAAATGATGTTCACACATCATGTACATTTGAATTTTTTCCTGGATGTTCCTCCACAAGACTTTCTCCTCATTAATGGGTCAGTTTTCTTTAAAACCTTCCCCTGATTAAGCACAAGTATATTAGTAGGAAAGGCAAAATTCTATATTAAAATTATGATTCAGCATTGCAAATGGATTGCAAAAATTAAGAATTTATGGAATCATAATAGTACATATAGATTCATAATGATGCTTCCACTATTATCTTTAGTGGCTAATGGTTTCCATGTGCAATTTGTTGAAAAGTTATTTTCCAGTCTTGCAGGTAAAATATCAATATAGTTACCAATATCACTTTTGTAGCTTTAAATCCAGTTATAGGTTCTCAAAGGCTCCTGCATGATTTACAAAGTTTTATTTATAATAATGAATTTTTTGTAGGTAAAATAGAGCAATGCCAGGCAAAAGTCATTTCTTAATTAGATGTTATTGCAATTATAGCTGAGAGGACAATTTTGCCATAGATATTTTGTATGTACTTCATTAAAATGAGGAAAGGAAATTGACACTTTTTTATTTTTTTAATTAGAGAAGTTGTAGGCTTACAGAAAAAATATAAAAATTCAGTGTTCTCCTATGTCCCCATATTGTTGACACTTTGCATTAGTATGGTGCATTTGTTACAACTGATGAAAGAATATTAAAATTGTGCTATAGTTTACATTAGGTGATTTTTTCCATAACAACCCTATTATTAACACCTTGTATTAGTGTTTTATATTTGTTTATTTTCATAAAATATAATTTTTTTACTTTTAAAATTAACTATACTCTATTGTTTATAGTAGATTCATTATGTTTTGCAGTCCTATGTTTTATCTTTTAATTTTTATTTCGGTAAAATATATACAAGATTTCCTCTTTTAATCACTTTTCACATATTTGATTCAGTGTTGTTAATTACTTTTGCAATAAATTGCTACCAACACCACCATCCATTACCAAAACTTTACAATAAACCTAAATAGAAATTCTGTACAAATTAAGGATTAGCTCCACATTCTCTACATGCAACTCTGTCCTTGGGATCATATATTCTAGATTTTAAATAAATTAATTTGTTTATACTAATTACTCCCTATCAGTGAGATCATATAAAATTTCTTTTTGTGAATGGCTTATTTCACTCAACATAATTTCATCAAGGTTCATCCATGTTGTCACATGTATCAGGACTTCATCCTCAAAAAGGTTGAATAATATTCCATCAGATGTATATACCACATTTTACTTATCCATTCATCAGATGATTGATACCGTGTTGCTTCCATCTTTTGGAAATTATGAATAATGCTTCTATGAACATCAGTGTGCACATATCTGTTCAAGTCCCTTCATTCTATTATTTTGGATATATACTTTCTAGAGGGATTGCTGGATCATATAGTAATTTTATACTTAGTTTTCTGAGAAAAATATATTTCACAGCAGAAAACATTTTACATTACCACCAGCAATGAATGAGTGTTTCTATATATCCTCATCCTCTCCAAGACTTCTAATTTCCTGGGTTTTTTAGTAGTAGCCATTCTGTGTGGTAAGAAATGTTACCTTGTGGTTTTGATTTGCATTTTCACAATAGCTAGTGACATGGAGCATAATTTCATATTTCTTATGCATCCATATAGCCTCTTTGAGAAAAATTTATTCAAGTCATTGTCCATTTTTAAAAATTTGGTTGTTTAAATTTTTATTATTGAGTTGTAGGATTTCTTTATATATTCTAGATATTAAACTCTTATAATATATATGGTTTCTAAAGAATAAATATTTTCACCCATGAAATAGGTTGTCTTTTCACTTTCATGATAAAGTCCTTTGATGAAAAAATATTTTCTATTTTGATGAGGCCTCATTTATCTATTTTTTGTTTTGTTGCTTGTTCTTTGGGTGTAAAGTCTAAGAAAAAAAATTTTAACACAAGATCCTGAATTTTCTTATAGAAGCTATATATTCCTGGTCCTTATATTTCAGTTTCTGATCCATTTTGATATAGTTTTTCTTTTTTCAATGTGGTGTGATATTGTGGTCATTTTTATTCATTTGCTTATAAATATTCCCAATTGAATGGACATGGCAGCCTTGTAAATAATCAATTGGCCTTCAATGCAACGGTCTAGTTCTGAACTCTCATTTCCATTCCATCACTCAATATATCTATGGTTTTGCAAGTTTCATGCTGTTTTGAGCATGATAGCTATGTAATAAACTTTAAAGCCAGGAAGTTTGAGTAATCCAAATTAATTCCTCTTGTTCAAGATAGTTTGTCTATTTGGGACACCTTGCCATTTGAAATAAATTTGGTAATTGATATTTTCCATATCTGCAAAATAAGCTGCTAAATTTTTTATTTGGATTGTGTTTTATATGCAAATAATTTGGGGTAGCATTGACATCTTAACAATATTTAGTCTTCCAGTTCATGAACACCTTATGTCCTTGCATTTGTTTAGGTCATCTTTGATTTCTTTTTTGCCATGTTTTTTAGTTTGCTGTGTACAAGTCCTTTGCATGTTTGGTTAAATTTATTCATAGGTATTTGATTCCTTTTCTTGCTCTTGTAAATGGATTTTTTTCTTGATTTCCTCCTCAGATTGCACATCACTGCAAAACTACTGAATTCTGCATGTTGTTCTTGCATTCAACTGAATTTGTTTAATAGTACTATTAAATTTGTTGTATATTTTGGGGACTTTCTCTATATAGGATCATGTCATCTGTAACCAGTAAAATTTTTATTTCTTCCTTTCCTATATGGATGCATTTTATATCTTTTTCTTGCCTAAATTATCTGGTTAGGACTTCCAGTACATTGCTGAATAACAGTGGTGACAGTGGGCATCCTTGTCTTGTTCCACATCTTGGAAAGCTTTCATTCTTTCACTATTGATTATGATGTTAGCTCTGGTGTTTTCAAATATGCTCTTTATCATCTTGTGGAAGTTTCTTACAATTTCTAGCATTCTATGTATTTTTATCAAGAAAGGATGTTGGATTTTGTCAAATGACTTTTCTGTGCCATTTCAGAAGGTCATGTGTTTTTTCCCTTCAATTTGTTAATGTACTGCCTTCAATTAAGTGATTTTCTTATGTTGAACCACACTTGCACACCCATTTGATCATGGTCTGTAATTATTTTAATGTTCTGTGGGATCCAGTTTGCAAGTATTTTTGAGGAACTTTCCATCTATATTCATAAGATAAATTGATATTCACTTTTCTTTTCTTTTATTTTCTTGTAGTATTTTTATTTGATTTTGGCACTGGAGTGAGTGATGTTATCTTCATATAATGAGTTAGACAGTGTTCCATACTGTTCAATTTTTTTTTTTTTTTGGAATTTTTTGAGCAGGATTGTTATTAATAATTCTTGTAATGATAGAATTCACCTGTGAAGCCACCATGTCCTTGAATTTTCTTTTTTGGGAAATTTATATGACAAAATCAATCTATATATGTGTAATTTTTTGTTGAGCTCTTCTATTTCTTCTAGAGTCAGGGTAAGTGTTTCAGGTGTTTCTAGGAATTTGCCCATTTCATCTATGTTGTCTAATTTGTTATCATGCAACTGTTCATAGTATACTCTTATGATCTTTTTTTTGGTTCTGTGGGGTCAGTAGCAATGCTTGACACTATCTTTAGAACAAATAATGTACAATGTCATATAAAGTTTGAACTGATTTTAATGTGTACAATTTATATTTAAATATGTGTATTTACGTAAAATTATGTGTCAGGTGTGCAATAAGAGAACAACACGAAATCTTTCCATTTATAACTGCAGGTATAATCACTACACAGGAAAAATTGTGTTTCCCTTCTTTGCTTATGAAATAGTCCCATAATGAGATTTTTTATACATTTATAAATAGAGGCATTCATTTTGTAAATATGTGTACCCTCTCTGTCCATCATTATCACCCAAGATTCTTACTGAATATCCAGGTCATATGTTGTTGAAATACTTTTGTGGGTGGGTCTTCAGAATCCCACAAAACCTACAGATAAATCTCACACAGTGCAGCTTGAGAACTAATGACTGAGAAAAAATCCTGGAAGATGAACTTAAATGTTGCATATCCACTCAATGTTAAATGTCCCATTAGTTTTGTTAAGACTGTTTCATATAGGGTCCCAGGGCTGTTCCTGAGGTCGTGTGCTCAGAGTCCCTCCCTTTAGTGTGCTGACCTGGCAACTCTTCTAGGAATCAATGCAGACCCCAGAGAATATGGGGTGAGTCCCATCAGGCTTGATCTTGATCAATACAGTCAGCAGTAGGTGGACCTGCCTCATCCTCACTTATATCACTATTGGGACAGAGTAAATTGAGTTAGCAAAGACTGATGAAGGCCTCGTCTATTGAACTGTGAAGCATCCACAGAGGTGGACATGTAGTTAAATTTACTCAATGCTTACTCATACATTGGTGCACTCAAGATGAGTTATTCCAGTTTTTAAAAAAGTTGAAAATCCATAAAAAAAGATGGCATCAATTTAGAACTTATGATTTTCAGGTATTCTTTTGCAGCATCAGATTTTGATGGAAAGTTAGGACATAATATGAAGATACAAAAGTTCCTGCCGCTTTAATAAAATCATGTAATTCCAAATGTGATAGAAAGCACAAAATCACAATCACATTTACATATACATGAATGTACACAAAGATAAACACACATATGAACATCAATCCTAATTTCCATTAAATAATATATGCTCACTACAATAAACATTAATACAATCACACACTAACACACACTCAGACACACACAGTAACAGCCACAACCTAACACATATGGTAAGATTCACACACTAGTACACCCAAATTAACACAAATTTGCTCACACAGAAATAAACACACATGCGTATACTGACATACACACCAGCACCCTCAGAGTAGCAGACATATCTACCCACACACTAATGCACACACATTAACACATGCAGATGTACATACAATAACATGAATGATGTACACATAAGCACAAAATATCACATAAACTACCACAAATACTTAGACTAGGATCTACAAATATATGTATACATATAAAGAGACCACCTATTGGAAAGATGTTTTTTCGGAAAAAAAGAGGAAATACTAGGCTAATTCAAGAAGCTCTTACTCAGGCTCCCTCTGCACCTGTTCAAGTGGGCTTCAGTGATTCATGAATCTTGAGCTCCCCCTGCAGGTCAGCCCCCATTGTGCCAACTGCAGGGGGACATTTGTCCCTGGTATCCCACTGCTTTTCTCTCACAGTGATTCTTACAAAGCTATACATGGCTCTTTCCAAGGCATTCATGGAGCGCAGCTAAAACAGGAACGCTTTTCAGCATGTCTCTGGAATGGAGATTCTGCTCTGGTAGAAAGGATTGGAGAATGCAGTAAAACTGACATCAAAATACTTCTCATTCACTGAGATGTTACCTTGGGGAATGATGGATTCAGTCTCAGCAGGGCTATGAGCTATGATGAAGAAGCTGCTGACATTTAAGATGAGCAAAAGGGTCTTTGAGGGTCTCACCTGGCTGGGCCAGGAACCTGCTGTTCTAAGATAACAGAGCTATAGAAAAAGTCAACCACAGTAAGTGAGTTGAACCCTCACCATTCAGTTTCTTTACCAGCAACCTCTAAGACATTTACAGAGCATTGCTGCCATCAGGAAAAGTAAGAACCCCAAGGTTTTCAAGTCCATGACATGATCTTGTCCCTGAGCACACACCTAGGTCACACAGAAGAGAAGCACAAGCTTTCCCATTCTAGGGCTGTGATTACCCTGGAAGCATGAGGTCTCATCTGCATGTGGGAGGGCCCTTGCTTCCAAGTCATGGGGAAGCTCAGTAGGGAGATTTTTCCCAATAAGCTCACAGAGACTTCTACCTGCAATCTGTGTGGACCAGAGTAACAGAGGCCTACTTCAGAGGGTGATGTTTAAATGAGTTCTTATGTATACACTTTCAGATTAAAAAGCAAATAAGGAACAACCATACATACATCCTGAGTGATGCAGATGGAACATGTATGTGCTTGTGAAAAATGATTTAAACATCAAACACACACAAACACACACTCACACACACATACTGTACAACAGAAAAGAGGATGGGACACTGAGCTCCTGGGGGCAGCTGAGGAACTGATCTTCAGGGTCAATGTATTAGGCTGAATAAGTAGCCCAAAAATATCTAGATTCTTAAACAGGAGACTTATGAATGTTACATTATATGGCATATGAGATTTTGCAGATGTGATGAAGCTAAAGATTTTGAGATGAGATTGTCTTGGAATTTTCAGTGGGCCCTATATGAAATGACTTGTGGGCTTCTATGAGGAAGAGTGGGATATTAGATTGCAGGATAATAACAAAACCATATAACCACTGAATTAGGATGTTATACAGCTGGTTTTCAAGACGGGTGATGGGGCCATGAGTGAGGGAATTCAAGAAATGCTGCTTCAGAAGCTGAAAAAGAAAGAAACACATCTTCTTGAACCTCTATATAAAGGGAAAACATCCCTATACCTTGACTTTGGCCCAGTGAATCTTATTTCAGACTTAATACCAGAATTATAAGAGATGAAAATATGTGTTGTATATCTAACTTTAATTGAAGTTTATCATTCATACATAAATATCCATAAATAATAAGTGTATAAGTTGTGAACTTACAAAACAAAAATGCATATCATCCCACAGGGCTCCCATATATCACCCCACCAACAATACCACACACTATTGGAAAACAATGACCATAAACCATGAAAGAGCATCATCAAAACACCAACACCAACTATAGCCAGTACACTTGGTGTATTTTCCTCTAACCCACCTGGTCAATGACACTCAATATTAGTATTATGCACTTGTTACATGAGAAGAAATGGATATTAGATTTCAGGTGAATAACAAAACAATGTAACTGCTGAAGTATGATATTATACAACTGGTTTTCAAGGTGATCAAGGGGTTATGAGTGAGGAAATTCAAGAAATGTTCCAGAAGCTGAAAAAGGAAAGAAAGAGATACTATTCTAGAATCTCCAGATAAAGTGAATACATTCCTATCAATACCTTGAATTTGGCCCAGTGAATCTTATTTCAGACTTAATACCATAAGTATAAGGGATGAACATATGTGTTCTTTTGATTCCCAAGTTTATCATAACTATTCACAACAGCCATAGGAAACTCAGGCATGCAGGAGGGTGTATGTCACATTATCAGTGGTCTCCCCATGCTGCTCCCCTGTCTGATGTGCATCAGTACAATCACAGGACCAGATCTATGGCCCATGGATATGTCCCTCTTGAGGAATTACAGTCAAGGAGAGGGCCAGAGGAAGGATGATGGTGATCAGGTATGTGCTTGAATCAAGCACACCTGTAAGCCCATGGCTATGTTACCAGTTATTAATGATTTCCCTGTCAGACTTATGACTTTTGTGCTTGAAAATAAACTGGAAACAGAAAAAATTCCTGGATTTTAATAACAGATAGCTTGCATTCTAGTTTATATTTATTTAAAAATCATATACAAAAAGTTGTAAGGGAGTGAATTTCTGCTTTTATTGCTAATGGGCCAAAACAAGACTGAGATCCATTGTTTATAGCAGAGCAAAGAGGGTACAGAGATTTGGACAACTGGAGGTTTTATATATATATATAAAGATGATTTATACCTTTATAATTCAAGGATTTAAAGAAAAATGTAAGATGATTATATCCATCCGACTGGATGAGACATGGTAGCTTGTTGTTTTGGTTTTCATTTCCATAATGATTAAGGATGTTGATTAGTTTTTCATTTGCTTGTTTATTGAAGCCTTTTGCTCCTTTTTAATTGGTTATTTCTTTTTCATTGTTGTTAAGTTGTAAGAATATGTGTGTGAATGTGTATATGTTTTGTAACACACATATACTGATCATTCTGTATACTATCAACTAATAAAATAATCATACATAAGGTTACCAGATATTTCAGTTTTCCTTTCTTGATAAAAATTTTCATTACTCAGAGTTATTTTATTTTCATAATGTCCAGTGTATGTTTTATTTATTTTTTATTTTACTTTTGGTGTCATATTTAGGATTTCTTTGAAAAATCTAAATTTATTAAAATACAAGGTCAATTAAAATATGGTGATAGTTAAGGATCCAACTTAATTCTTTTGCATGTAGATACCCAATTTTCTCATCATTTCTTGAATTAACTACTCATTCTTATTGAATGATCTTTGCACTCATCAAAAATCAATGGTAGCAGAGTCTTCTGGTAAGATGGTGTCAGAGTAGGTAGACAGGGCTCAATTCTATCAACAAATAATGGAGGAAGGGCAAAAAGCTGTCCAGTGGGGCTGCTTTGGGGATCTGCAGACCAGGAGAGTGTGGCACATCCTCCAGGAATGTGAGGGACAGAGACACAAGCCAAAATGAAAACCATGAATTCTTAACCACCTTGGCCAGGAATGGCACACATCCCCCACCCTCAAGGTGAACAGCCTGGGTAAAGCCTGTAGCTCAGTGCAGCCAACTGAGGGGGGAACAGACGTCTTCATCTCTGAGAAGAGGGAGGATGTGGTAGAGGGTGGAGGGCTCTGGCCAGACTAATATCACGGGCAAGTGGAGGTTGAAAGTGACAACTTCAAGGAAAGATTTTTCAATGAGTGCCATCTGGTGACCAGCTGGGAAACTGCAAGGAGAAAAAAACATTTTTGAAGTCTTTTTCCCAGACCCTTTGGATTGGAGCTGTGTCCCATGAGTAAGTCCCTGGCCCTAATATAACACTTAAGCTGGACAATTTTAACAACTTAGAATAAATTGAACCAAATATCAAAGAAGAGATGTGAAACAAATAAGCAAGAGAGAGAAATTGACCAACAGAGTAAATTCATCAACATATTCAGATACCTAGACATCAGAAAAATTATGAGCCATACAAAGAAACAGGAAGAGATGACCCAGCCAAAGCAACAAACCAAAAACCCTGACATGCAAGATTTAATGCAATTAATAAATGATAATCACACAAATCTCCTCAATCAATTCAAGGATTTAAAGGAAAATATGACAAAGAGATAAAGGATATTAAGACATCGGGTGAGCATAAAG
>JAQZBX010069162.1:0-15624 GCA_029593785.1 Cabassous unicinctus | reverse complement strand
AGGGATGACTAGATCAATTATCAAAACTTTCTAAATCGAGAGTCAAGCCCCTGTGGTTAAATTGAAAATATCAGGGTTAGCTTTAAACCAATGATTTGAAGCTTAATTTAGCTGTTCCTCTGAAGACATAAACTGAAAAAAAAAAATCACAATTGGGGGATAATTATTCACATCTGCCTCATAATGATCTTACTTGAAAAGACATAATATGATGTAGAATTATGAGTTACAATAACTTTCAATTTATAATTTAAATCAAAATGAGAAAATTCAAGTGAAGAAAGAACTAGATATGTCTGAAAGTATTCTTTATAGGAGAATTTAAGGTAACACATTTTGTTAGCATTCTTAGACATTGATTTTTCTTATTTGTTCCACCTTTGTGCAGGTGAGGAGGGAAGGAGCCACAGAGTGGGGGAAAAACCCAACCATCTTAGAATGTAAAGAGTCTGTGGAAAGAACCAGGGGGTCTCCTTAGTGGAGCAGGCACCAGCCAGTGGAACTGAACACAGATGCTCGGCTTGTTTATGCAAAGGTAGGGCAGAAACTGCTAGTTGCCTACCCAGGATCCACTCTCTCCTCTTTTCTTAGTAACACAAACCAGATTTTACTCTGGGTGGCAATGTGTCCAGCTAAAAAACTATACTTCCCAGCCACCCACGCAGTTGGGAGGGCCAGTGAGATATGAACAGAAGTTATTGGGCAAGGAAGCAGATGTGGCTCAAGCAGTTGGCCACCCGCCTACCACATGGGAAGTCCTGGGTTCGGTTCCCGGTGCCTCCTAAAAGAAGATGAGCAAGACAGTGAGCTGATGCAACAAGATGACACAACGAGATGACACAACAAGGAAACACAAGAGACTCAACAAGCGGAAAGTGGATGTGGCTCAAGTGATTGGGCACCTCCCTCCCACATGGGAGGTCCTAGGTTCAGTTCTTGGTGTGTCCTAAAAAAGAAGATGAGCAGACACAGATGGCACACAATGAACAGACACAGAGAGCAGGCAACAAGCACAAACAATGAGGTGGGGAGAAATAAATTAAATAAATCTTTTTTTAAAAAAAAGAAGTTATTGGGCAAGTATTCAGCAGACTCCTTAAGTGTAACACACTCCTCCCCCACCTTTTACCTTCCTTCTGTGCCTTCCTGGAACAGGAAGATCAATGTGATGGGTGGCGCTCCAGCTGCCACATTAGACCATGAAGTGATCCAATGGAAGCCGTATGCTAGTATAGCCAAGCAAAAAGATAGAAGAAGCTTGGAACCTTGATGATACTGTATCTCCCATACCAGCCAGACACCAACCTTTTTTTACATGAAAAAGAAAAATATTTTTATCTTGTCTAAACCACGGTTATTTCCTCACTCACCTGGGACATCAGGAGCCTAGGGGCCTTGGGAAGGCTTTGGCTGAGGAGTGAAAAATGAGGGTTTCTGTTTGTTTTTTTGGTGTGTTTATTTAAGTTAATAAGCTATGCTGATAAAGGTAATTTAAAATGACAAAAATATTCTCTGAGTTCAGTCATAAAAAGGAACAGGGATAACAGTGTTATGTGCTTATTTGACTTAAACAAAGAGACTCTATTCTCTCTGTAATTAAGAAGTCCAGAGGTCAAGTGGGCTTCAAGTAAGGCTGGATATAGTGGCTGGTCATGTCACCAAGCACCCGTTGTCATTCTGTCTTTTCCTTGTCTCCCATGGTACCAGCTTTATTCTTACGCTGTTTCACCTAATGATCACACGATGGCTGCCAGACATAACCTGAGTTACATGTTTCCTCATTCATGTACAGTCAGAGAGAGAAATCTTCTTTCCCAGAGCCCCTGGAAAAATCTCCTTCAATCTAATTGACCTGGACTAGAGTGGCCGTCCCCAAACTACTGGATGTCTTAGGTCTACTGAGATCCACCCAGGGAATTGTGACTAGGTTAATCCCTCCCAACAGCATGGCTGGAAAGTCTGGGAACTTCCTTCTGCTAGGAAGGGGGTAAGAGGGAATGGATGTGGGGAGACTGCCAAGACACATGCTCATCCCCACCAGGAAGTATTATTTTAAAGGCTTTATTAAAAAAAAAAAAAAAAGGGAAAGAACTTTTGTTCCCAAATTTCCTCTTTACTAGCCTGAAGTCCAATATTAGACTTATTGTTTTGGGGTAAGAAATGAATTTCCAAAGAATCTTTACTACATTTACCATCATTCATTAATTCGACAATAAGCATTTCTTGGGTGCTGGTTATGTGTTATGCACTCTGCAGGTCTTGCCTGAGAGGATGAACATATGTTAAGCCATTAGAGTCAGTGACACAGCACATGGGACACATATAATACTCTTCATGAAGGTCAGGAAGCAAGTATGAGGACATGGGAAGTAGGGTAGGGTAGTTTTGATAGTGATGAGGAAATGGGACTAGGAATTGGGCGCAGGGCAGTGGCAAGAGAGTGTGCCTGTGTGGGTCCCTCAGGGGTGGCCCTGGGTAGGGTGTTGCCTCTGTGAACCTGAGAAAGGGAAAGGGGTGGGAGGTGCTCATGGAGGCTTCAGGCTGTGCCTGTTTTTCAGTTTACCAGGGTTGGCTTTGTGGTTAGGGATCTGGGTCTCCCTGGTTAGGAAATCTCTGGGGGAAGGAAGGGTGAGCAGATGCTAGCAGTCCAGAATTTGGGTCTTAGGGATAAAATTGTAGTCGGTGAGAGTGAAATCCCTGAAACTCCCAGGAAGAATCTTCCTCAATTCAGCTAGCCTGCTGCTCTCCTGACCCTGGAATGGCTTCTTGGGGTTTTCAGTTTTTCATGGCACGATTCTTTTTTTCCCGACACAAGTCAGAGAATAAGGGCTTCGTAACCCAGATAATTCACACCATGGTATTTGTCTCTATTTAAAATCACTTCCCACGGGGTTCAATTAAATGTACATGTCAAATTATGTCACACCCATTACTTGTTCTCCTTTTACAACTATTTTGATCAGGCTGGGTGAGGCAGTCCCTGAACTTATAGAAATGTTACCCTCCCAGCAGACAGAGCGTCATAGCTGCTACGTCCGTGCTGTCCTTGGCCTCAGCTGCATCAGGGTATGATATCCCACTAGGAAGTACCAGGCACTGCTATGTGAAGGTCTAGCTCATGATGACAGTGACCTGTCATCAACCCTCTTATCAGATCTTTGCCCTTGGAGTCTGTGGGTTTGAATCCTGGCTCTGTCACTTAGCAGCTGTGTGACCCTGGGCAAGCTCTTTAACTTCTCACTTCCCACATCTATAGAATAGAAATACTTACAATGCTTCATTTATAGGGCCATAGTGAGGATTAAATGAGAGAATGCATGTAAAATGCTTGGCACAATGCTTGGCTCATAGTAATAACTCAATTGCTAGCTATGTAGTAGTAGTAGTGGTTGTAGTGGTGGTTGTGGTTATAGTAGTAGTAGTAGTGGTGGTAGTAGAGGTAGTGGTGGTTATAGTAGTAGCAGTGGTGGTGGTGATGGTGGTGGTGGTAGTAGAGATAGTGGTGATTATAGTAGTAGTAGTAGTAATGGTAGTAATGATGGTGGCGGTGGTTGTAATAGGAGTAGTGGTGGTAGTAGTAGAGATAGTGGTGGTTATAGAAGTAGTAATGGTTATAGTAATGATAGTGCTGGTGGTTGTTATAGTAGCAGTAATAGTGGTAGTAATGGTGGTGGTGGTGGTAGAGGTGGTGGTGGTTGTAGTAGAGATAGTTGTGGTTGTGGTAGCAGTAATGGTGGTAGTAATGATAGTGGTGGTGGTAGTGGTTATAGTAGCAGTAGCAGTGGTGGTAGGTGGTAGTGGTCATAGTAGTAGTAGTGGTGGTAGTAATGGTGGTGGTAGAGGTGGTGGTGGTTGTAGTAGGAGTAGTGATGGTGGTGGTGATGGTGGTTGTAGTAGAGATAGTGGTGGCTATAGTAGCAGGAGTAATGGTAGTAAAGGTGGTGGTGGTGGTAGAGGTGGTGGTTGTAGTAGGAGTAGTGGTGGTGGTGATGGTGGTTGTAGTAGAGATGGTGGTGATTATAGTAGCAGGAGTAGTGGTAGTAATGGTGGTGGTGGTGGTAGAGGTGGTGGTGCTTGTAGTAGAGATAGTTGTGGTTGTGGTAGCAGTAATGGTGGTAGTAATGATAGTGGTGGTGGTAGTGGTTATAGTAGCAGTAGCAGTGGTGGTAGGTGGTAGTGGTCATAGTTGTAGTAATGGTGGTAGTAATGGTGGTGGTAGAGGTGGTGGTTGTCGTAGGAGTAGTGATGGTGGTTGTAGTAGAGATGGTGGTGGTTATAGTAGTAGGAGTAGTGGTAGTAAAGATGGTGGTGGTGGTAGAGGTGGTGATTGTAGTAGGAGTGGTGGTGGTGATGATATTTGATTTTTTATCTTGTTCAGTCCCTCAAAACTGGTGCTTTACCTGTGATCACCCTCAGGAAATATCCCACTCCTGACTGAAAGGTGATTTCCGTGTCTTGTGCATTTGCTTCTCTCTGGTGGGACTCTTGATTACATACTGTTTTGAGCCCTTGTCTAATTTCTCCCAATGCTCTATTCTTTTGCTTCAAGAGAGAGTAAGAGCCCTCACACTTAGGACGGGGCCTTTCACACAGCAGCTGCTCCGTAAATCCTGCGGAGTGTTGAGTACAGTAGGTGTCCCTTAGGGAGCAACCAACCAATGGTGCTGTGGTTCCCCAGACTTGAGAGTCGGCAAGAAACAGGCCCAGGATGGAGGCAGCGAAGGCCCCAGGTCGGTCTGGGGAGGCTCAGCCCAGCCCAGAGGGCAGTGGAGGGAACCTGCAGCAGGCTGGGGCCTCCCTGAGGGCTGGGAGGTTTCACTGAAAGACCTGTCCCTGGGCCCGCGGCCTCGGCTTCCCCTGGCAGCATGTTAGAAATGCAGAGTCCCAGAGGCAGCCCACACCCAGGGAATCGCTGTGGGATCACGAGGCTATCTGGACTTTGTTACCAGAGGCAACGTCATGTCTGTACTTTACTGTTCTCTGAAACGATGAGTTATTTCCCTGGTTGGTATCCAGCTTGTGTCCTAATATGCACAGACCTCCTCACCAGATGAGATTTGTGGGCAGAGGAGAGTTTCTGGACTCACAAACCCTACTTGAACCATAAGGTTAATGCAGAGCTAGAAACAACCCAGGTGACTTTAAATAACAGCCCCGGTTAAGACCAGCACCCCCCAGCCCTCCAGAAATGAGAAGACAGGCCCCCCTTCCTGGAAGGTAAGGAGGGTAGCCCGAAGACCCACGTTGTGTTTTTATATAATGATTATTAATGAGTGTGGCACGAGCAGCCGTGGCTTTAAGAATACCTCCGTGGGTACAGAAAGCTTTTTTCCCTGCCTAGGGGGAATCACGGGATGCTTTTTTACTTCCTTGTGTTGGTCTGTAGAGCTCCCAAAAAGCAAATACAGGCACCAGCCATCCTATCCATTTTAAATAGAGGTAAACTGAGGTACAGAGAAGTCTACACACACAGGCTCCGTGCTCTCTCCCATCTCTCAAAGGGCAAGTGAAACTGATCATAATAGAGCTGGAAGCAGAATCCCTTGTTCAAAGGGACTTCAGACAGGGACAGCTGGGTCATAAACCACAGCAGAAGCCAGTGTTGGGGAAATTATCTCCGGTAACTTTACGTGCACGTAGTCTGTGCCTCTTGCTCCTAACCCTGAAATCTCTGGGGTAATCTGGTAGCTCCCTGATATGTGTGTTGTAGAAAAAGTCCTGGATTCTAATCAATAGACTTGTTCTGCCAACCTGCTGTGTGACTCTGGAAAAGTGACCTAACCTAGTACTGTACTACGGAAGCCAAAGAAGGGAGGGCTTGGATGATATCAGTGATTCCAAACCTGACTGCTCTGAGAACATGGGAATCACTGTGGGGGTGGGGTGTGGAGCCTGGAAATCTGTATTTTCAAAGTGTTGTCGGTGATTCTAAAGAGCAGCCAGGATGGGGAACCCTGGAGCAGATGCTCTCTAGGGTGCCTTGTGGGGCTCTAATGTTTTCTGACTCCAAAGCCCCTTTTAGCACATTCTGCATAATTCAGCCCAAGGGAGGTGGCTGTGCTCACAGTAAACCCAGGTGTGCAGGAGAGAATCAACGTGCAATCCCAGGAAGCAATTACGCATCTCAAAGCATGCACCTGCCTGTGCTCAGGCTCTGGGTAAATGGCTTGGTCTTGGGGCTGGCTTTTGTGCCAGCCAGGGGTCAGCAGTGCCTTGGCCCTGAGGGTAATCACCCCTTGACTTGCCTCTGGAGGTCGGGGGCTTTTTTGCCCTCGTGCTGTGGTCTGCCACATCAGATACACCTTCCCTGGGCTGGCAGAGGAAATAAGAAGCCCCACAGGAGTGCCTTGTCACCTCGAGGCTGGCACTCTGCACTTGAGCTTTTGAACTCACACGTGTCTCCAGCTGTCCTGGAGTTACAAAAAGTCCCCGTTTTAATGAGGAGTTGTGGAATGCTAAGGCCAAAACCGCCTTTAGCTCTTCTTTCAGAAGTCTCAATTATGGATTAATCCTGACATTCTTTGGCTTAGTGACGGGGCAGGAAACGTTTGTGTTTGTGTGGGAGATGAGGCAGGTATATATGTTGCCTGTCAGGAAACGTGTGTTTCAGACGTCTTCTGAGTGGAAGGAAGAATTGGAGAGCAATGTTCCACGGCAGGAGCTGGGCAGTGGACACACAAAGCAGGAAGTGGGTAGGGTGGGGTGGGGGTGAGAGGATGGGGTGGGGGGATGGGGAGGGTGGAGCTGAGAGTGTGGGAAGCGAGGCTGTAAATGGGTGTGTTTGGGGGGGCGGGCAGTGAGCAGGAGAGGCGTGCCTTGGCTAATACAGACAGCCATAGCTTGCTCCTGCCCGTTGTTGCCATGTGGGAATCTGAGTCTGGTATTGCCAGAAATTCTGAGTTTTGTAAGAAGTCAGAAATCACAATTTCACCTGAGTTCTCCTAGTCTTAAAATGATGATGCGATTAATTTAGGAAATTCCACAGACCAAGCAAATTACAGTCCTACACTTGGAGTAGAGAGCCTGGGCCTCAAGGTCTGGGTGTGCTGATTTTTTGCCCGCAAATAAGCAGAATCCCAGAGTCTCAAGAACTTAAATCTGCCTCACATTTGGTGGTTTTTCTTATTGGAAGGGGATGGAAGGTTCTGGTTTTCTAAAACCCTAGAAGCCACATTCTGTGCCGCTGCATTGCATCCCACTGCAGCGCCATGAATCGGGCTGTCCTCAGCGCCTCTCTACTTCTCAGCTGCCCCTCCTTCATCCACAATTACACGCGGCGCAGATGACGCCTGCAGGGTCTACTCTCGGAACTCCTTGGGGCTAAGTGTGATGCCCAGTGTACAGGCTGAACACCATCTCCTTCCACGCTAGAAAACAAATTCAAACCCAAGTAACGGAGAAGTACATTTTAACACAGACAACCTTGAGCTGTAATTTATTTTATTTTTTTTTGAGGTACCGGGGGCCGGGGATTGAACTTGGGACCTCGTATGTGGGAAGCTGGCACTCAACCACTGAGCCACTTTGGCTCCCCTGAGTTGGTTTTTTCATTTGTTTTGCTTGTTGTTTGTTTTTGTTTTTTATTTTTCCAGGAGGCACTGGGAACCGAACCTGGGACCTCCCATGTGGGAGGCGGGAGCTCAACCGCTTGAGCCACATCCACTCCCTGTGATTTCTTTTTTAAAGGTCAATCATTTTTGTCCTTTGGTATTATATTAGAAACAAATTACTTATGACACATGGATGTAACACACGTCACAAGTGGATATGCAGTGGTTACAGAATTTCTACATAGGAAAATGTTGGGGTAGCAATATGTGTGGAAGTAAGGTACATTGTATATTGAGTTCCATTTTTACTTACATGGTATATTCATTTAAAACAACAACAACAAAACCCTGTACAAGTCAAGCATTGGTCCTGCCACTGTGACGTACAGAAATGTAAGAAGGGCAGATGGGGAGGGGGGTGGTCGGGACGAGGTCCCAGAGCAACCCAGATGCAATGTAGACCCCACTGCTTGAGAAAATATTTAAGTGTGAGGTTGAGAATTTTGAACTTAGTCCCTGAAAGGAGATCTGGACCAAGAAGATGTATTCTGACCACCAGGCTCAGCCCTTCTGGATAAAACCAAACCTGCTCCTTGGCAAAGGTCAGTGGTAATGCCATAACATCCCTGCCACCTGCCCCATGGGCTCCTCCCACCAGGCAGCCAGATGGCTCCGATGACCAACACATAGTCCTCCAGGTCCCAGGCCCTGGCTTGGGGGCAGCAGGTGGCCTGGGACACAGGGATGCAGTGTCACTGCTCTTAGTGATCCTACTGCTGTCCCCTTCTGGGGATTAGCAAATCCAGGGTGACCAAGGAAGATTTCCTTAGATCGGGGTTGATCCAGCTTAGAGTTTACTTCCAAGTGACTTCCAAACTCTTGAACAGTAGAATAAAATGAAATATTTATTACTCGCCAGGAAGTGGTTGAATTCTTTCTGCCATCATAATGCTACTGTTTGGTATTATTTCAAGTAAGTGATCAGTGGGTTTTGGTATTTAAAAATAAATATGTAAATAAACCATGGACCCTGCACTAAATTGGTGGTTGTGATTGCCCTTAATAACTGCCTTGTCAGCACATCCTTTTTTTTTTTTTCAAAAAAAAAACCTATCATCAGCCACTGGCAGGAATTCGCTCCATTCTTGTTTAAATTTATGTTAGTAGATGGTTTTACCACAACATTTTTTTTTTGTCTTCTTAAGCAGAAGTGATTTGACAAGGAAAAGGTCTGCAATGTTAGTAGCTTACGTTTCTCCCCAGGGAAAAAAGGAAATCTGGCAGGACACGCATGTATGGTAAGGACCTGCCTTCAGGGTTATGCACAAAAGTATACTTTTTTTCAAGTTGGACTGTGTGTTTGGGGGTTGGGGAAGGTCAAAGAAGCCGCTGCTGGAGAGGAGACGTCCACACTGCAACTTCCTCTGCCCTAGGGCCCCTCCCCGCAGTCACCCCCGGGCTTGCCGTGCTCAGCATCGTGGCTGCTCCCATTTGCCTGGCCAAGCTCACCCACAGGGCTTCCTCCTCTCTCCAGGGCCTAGCTGGCCAGGAAGTCACAGCAAGAGGCTTCCCAGCCGCAGCAGAGGAGTGGAGACCAGACATAGACCCTGACATCTAGGGCAAGTCTGAGGCTTGGGGCCACGTCACAGGATTAACATTTTTATACTTTTCACTTTGCTTGAGAGCTCGGTGGCATTTCTTTGTCTCAAATGCGTTTTCAACCTGAAAGGCCCCTGAAGGTTCATCTGGTTTGCTACGCCTCAGCCTTCCAAACGCAGACGATAAGATGGTGGATGAGACAAGAGGTTTGGTAACATGAGTTCCTGGTGAGAGGAGATATAGATGATGTCTGTGCAATTTCTCAATATGTTTGGCCTACATGTTTGCACACACGGTATCTTCAGAACAAAGTGACTTCTTTAATGTTTTTTTTTTTTTTAGGCATTATAGTAATCCAACAAATGCAATCTTCTGAGAACATTTACTGTGTCCAAGCATTATAGTAAAACCATGAGATTCAAAGTCAGAGAGCATCTGCCCTCCAGAGCTTTACAGTTTAGTGGAAAGAGATTCTTGCTAAAAAGTACAAATCCAGATTATTTTTGCTCCTTATGCTAGGGTCCTCCTATCCTGGGTCCCCTGCATCTCCTCAGTGGAAAACGGGCCACTGCTGACGATGGACGGCACAATGGTGAGGAGGGACACAGAGGCAGCCAGGAGGGGAATCTGAGGGAGGGCGGAGGCCCCCACAGAGGCTTAAACTGAGCAAAAGTATCTCCTCTGTGGAGAGGGTCTGTGACATCCTCAGGCTTTAGGTTAAAAGTAGAAACACAGACTACCTCTGGGGACATTGTAAGCTTAAACAGCAATTTGTATGTTGTTTTTTTTTTCCAGAAATGGGGGAGAAAAGTCCATGGGGAGCTTCAGACAGGGAAGAGTCACAGCCTTTAAAGCAACCTAGGTCTTCTCAGCTGCGGCCTTGTCTGCTTTGAAGTTATCAGCCATCTCTCCCCGGAAGTGGGGAGGCGCTCAAGTGATTTACGCAGAGAAGCTTCATAGAACACAGAGAGCTGAGGGAGGGACGCCGCGACCTCCAGCATGGCTGCTGGGCAGGAAGCTCTGCTGAGTAACTTTGGTTTTAGTTGGAAACTTTATATCATGTTCCTGTCAGCGGCGGCGGGGCGGGGAGTATGGCCTGTGCCGTGGCCAGGGGTTTAGATTTCCTCCTTCCTTGCAGTGTACAGGGATGGTGGAGTGGACGTGGGGAAGTGACTTGAGAAGTGGTGGAAGTCATCACAAAGGTTTTTTAAATCATAAATGCATTCCTGCTGTGGTGAGGATGAGGGGTATTTGCCCACGGAGCAGGCTACTAGAGATTCCAGAGCTAGAACCCATCCAGGCCTCCAGACTTATGGGTTTAATGATCCAGTCAGTCATTTGTTTACTATCATCCAAGTTCAATAAGCTTGACTGTGACCTGTGAGCAAAAGAAGTGGCCCAGACTTAAAACAACAGCAAAAAAAGCCACTCTGGGCTGTCCAGCAAGCTGAGACACCACCCGCAGAGCTCACTAGCCCCCGGGGAAGCCTACCTTCTCTTTGAAGGAGCTGTGATCTTAAACACACGGCCTCAGGCACTGGTCAGCCTGGTTAAACTGGAAAATGAAACTATTCAGAGAGAGGTTTCACTAGCATACAGACCCAGAAGAGAGTAGAACCCAGATTTACAAGCCTGAGAGGGTGTGGGTGAGGTGCTGGGACATTGACATACAGTTTTACACGGGAAGCAACAGCTCCTTGGCTTCCCGCCCAGACCCTGGGTGGAATGGGTGTGTTTAGGTGGCACCCTCCAGGATGGGAATAGGCAGGTTTTTGTGCCCCTGACCTTGGACCAAAGCCTGAAGCTCAGCACGCACAGCTCTGCCTTCCATTTTGAGTAACCTGATCCTTTCACTTGAACACACTGCTCTTTGTGTTTTGCATAACAGAATAGTCCTGCTCTTCGCTTATTCAGTCTCCTGGCTTCGGCTTTCGTCCTGAGCACCTGATGGTTGTCGGTTCACTGTGACTCACTGCCATTATATCTGCCTGGGCTTTTATTTCCAGCATTTCAGCAGAACTGCTGTGAGCCATCTCCCAGGCAAGGCTTTCCATGCAAAGGCTGCCAGGCCAGCAGGAGAAGAGACCTCCAATCCATCTGTCAGCAATTGAATAATTTCATCCCCACATACTTCTCCTGCATCCACCAGGGTCATTTCAGTCTCCCTGAACCACGCAAGCCCAAGGCCCCCGCCTGCCCCTCCCTGAGAGCAGGACTCATCACCTCGCGGGTCCCAAGAGCCTCACCACACTGGTTTCTTTGTGAAGTCATGTTTGCCGTGGTTTCCTGAAGCTCAGGCCTCCTTCCTGGTATCTTCGCACATTCTAGTTTGCCAGGGATCTGAAGGCGCTCAATTCAGTCAATTTAGGGCTTTCTGAGTACTTAGCCATGGGCTCTGCAGGGTGAGGGATGCAAAAGTGCCCTGCTCAGGAGTGCTCAGTGGAGTTATCCAGGGAGGGCACCAGTTAATACCACTGAAGTGTGTACTTGGAAGTAGTTAAAATGGGAAGTATTATGATGAATATATGTTACCACAATAAAAACTAAAAAAAAAAGAGTTATCCAAGGTGGATTCTACCCAACGGGATTCCCAAAGAGAATTTCATTGTCAATTAAATTTGGGAATCTGCATACTTGGGGACTATCCCTCTCATGGTGATTTAAAACACACAACTGCATATTAAAGGTTCTGAGAAGTCCTGTAGTAGAGAAATACTGTTCCCTTTCTTTAACCTGGCATTTCACAAACCCAGCATGGTTATTGTCCATGGCATTTTTTTTTTTTTAACAACACCTATTTACATCTCAAGGAATGTATTTTGGAATACATTTTAGGAAATGATCTAAGGTGTTGTGGGTTCTCACAATAATGGGGAGGTGCTACTGGCATTTAATGCTTGGGGAGCTAGAAATGCAAAACTTCCTGCAATGCAGCCAAGAAAAATTGTCTTGCCCCAAATGCAAATGTTCTCCCAACTTCCCCACCCCACACTGCCTTCCTCTCACCCTCATTTGAGGAGCTACGTTTGGACTGGTATTCAGCATTGTGTTTTAAAACTGTAGGTTCAAACAGTTCGTTGCTGTCTTCATGGACTTGGTGCCTTGCTTCTCTTGTTGCAATGCTCACATGGACCAAGTAACTAGAGAGAGTTAATTCTTGCCTTTTGTGGGTCTGGTTACAGTTGGAGTTGACAGAAGGAACCAGAAGACAGGGCTTACCTTCCACAGTTCCAAAGCTGCTCCAGAGATGAAGAAAAGGTGTGTTCAAGCAGTTCTTGAAGGATAAAGAGGTAGCTGCTCACCTTTCTGAAAATCCTTTCACCTCACAAGGAAAAGAGTACCCTTGATTCAAGCCTAACAGAAAACACCTAGGGCTTAGTGAAGGTCAAATAGCTAGGGAGGAGAAGTAAGAATGGACAGAAAAGCCCGCCATTCTTCTGGGGTACCTGCAACGGAAACATCAATATCCACAATCTGCAAGTGGCAGTCTGTCCCCTTCTGTCAAAACAGAAAACTCCCCATGGCAACTGGCAATTGTTGCCAGAAACTGCAGATTGTGTGTTTAACCAAACAAGGGGTGGCTCATTGATACAGTCAGGGAGATTCTGGCCCTGTGCCCACAAGGCAGCAGGTCCTTCTTTGGCGCGGCAGGGTGGATTTCTGCCGAGCTGGCTCTGTTTCCTGCCACTGCAGCAGAATGGGCAGTGGGGGCCCCTGCAGAGAGGAGCCCCTGGGCTGGGCCTCCACAGATAGCAGCAAGGTGGGTTCCCGCAGGGGGTGCAGGGACGCCCATCTGCCAGATATGAGCCGCCACTCTAGCGCGAATGAGATTTGAAATGAGCAATCTGACTTTTGACAAAGAAGTGTGGTGCTGGTGAGTGAACTCACCATCAGCCTCCCAGCGAGGCAAGGCCTCCTGTCCTGCACTCGACTAAAGAAGCTTGACCTGCAAACACCACGGAGCTCACTGGAGGCCAACTCCTCTCCTCCCTAGTCTGTAAATATACGTGATTGGGTGCTGTTTTCTGGAGCAGTCAAAATGATCCTCCCCCAGCCCAAGAATATTTGCACATAAATTGCTTTCTCTCTCAAGATTGGTGGGGGTTGTGCAGCTTTTATTTTGAAAATGGCCCTTGGAGCAAAGTCCTGCCAAGAGTGCCATTCAATGCCCCTGTTTTATAGATGCGGCCCCTGAGATCCAGTGAGATAAGATTCAAGGTCGCAGTGCCTGTGAGCTGCCAAGCCAGGTGGAACCCGGTGCTGGGCTACTCGGGAGTTACGCCTCCCACAGTCGTTACTGTTTTCCCGTCTTTAATACCCATGGAAGCACATTTTTCCGTTAGTTTCTTTTTCCTCTCTGTTAAGAACAATTATCTAAAACTTAAATTTGGGGGTGGAGGAATGGAAGAAAAAGATGACGATGAGTCATTTCAACGTTAATTAAGGGTGCCTAATGAGCCCGTCTATGGGTCGTCTGGCTCTCTAGGGGAAGCTAACTTTGCTTGACTTACTATTTACTATATACTGTTACTCATTACTCTATAAAATTAGACGATACTGTGTAGAAACTGTTAAAATGTAAAACAGACCCTTTCTGTTCAGTAGAGATGCAAATGATTTCTATCTGATAGAAAACATCACCCCAAAGGGTATGATTTTGTGTTCTGTAGGGCATTTTTTAAAAAGATTTATTTATTTTTCACCCCCCCATCTTGTTGTTTGCGCTCACTGTCTGCTCTCTGTGTCTCTTCATTGTGTGCTCTCTGTATCTGCTCATCTTCTCCTGTGTGCTCTCTGTATCTTCTCATCTTTTTAGGAGGTACCGGGAACCGAACTGTAGGAGATTAACCAATTTTATATCTCACTTAGTCATCTTACTTCAGCATTCCTTTTTGTCCTCTGACTGCACAAAATCTTTGTTCTCATATCCTCTTTTGTTCCAATAACCAGCTTTGTCATCCTGCAGATTCCCTCATTAACAAGTTAATTAAATCTTTGACACTTGCTCAGCATCTCTTCTGTCAAAGCTTCATATCCTCCCCCTCTATTGTCCTCACCAATCTACTATTAGCTTGAAACGCACACTGAACACTCATGCTGATTCTCTGACCCAGATGGTAAGAGGGGAGAAATGTTTCTCTGGAGTATAAGCATGGCATCAAGGGGCCTAGGAATATGTGCCCTCCAGCTTTGCAGAGTAAAAGAAATCCCTATAATTGTCAGAAACAGTCTTGAACAGTCATAAGTGCACAGACTCAACACATTACTCCAGTCTTCTCTGCCCCTCCCCCATCACATTTGCATTAAGCTGTGTCTATGCTCTGGGGGTGGGGCCCGAGGCCTCAGGAAGCCTGCTAGGGCCTCTGACCCCATACAGATGACTGCACCTCCCTGTGCACGGCTGAATGAACCATGGCCATGTACCTGACCCAAGTGGCAGCACACCTGCTGGTTGGTCACACAGTGTGAAGGCTCGGCCCAGCTGGACCAATGAGATCCTCTACCTTGGCAAATTTGACAAGGAGATTTAGAGTGAATACTTGGTAGTAAAAGAGGCAGAATTGAGGTCATGAAACAGTGAGCAACAGCAATAAGTAAATAGAAACCTTTAAAAAGGCATACAAAACAGCAATTAAAAGAATTAAAAGAAGAAAACAGGAAAATTTCTCAGGACCTTGTATTAGGCAATGGATTCTTAGATTTTACATCAAAAACATGAGCAACAAAAGGAAAAAATAGATAAATGGGACTTCCAAAAAATTAAAAACTTTTCTGCATCAAAGAACATTGTCAAGAAAGTGAAAAGACAACCTGCAGAATGAGAGAAAATATTTAGAAACCATATATCTATCTGATAAGAGTTTAATATTCAGAATATATAAAGAACTCCAACAACTTAACAATAAGAAGACAAACAACCCAATTAAAAAAAATGGGTAAAGGGCTTGAATAGTTACTTCTCCAAAGAAGATAGACAAAAGGCCAATAAACACATGGAAAGACACTCAATATCTTTAGCCATTAGGGAAATGCAAACCAAAACCATAGTGAGATACCACTCCATACCTACTACAATGGCTATTATTTCAAAAACAAAAAGTGAAAAGTGCTGGTGAGGATTTGGAGAAATAGGAATCCTAGTACATTGTTGATGGGAATGTAAAATGGTGTAGCTACTGTGGAAAACAGTTTAGTGGTTCCTCAGAAAGTTAAATATAGAATTAGCATATGACCCAGCAGTTCTTGGTATATACCCAAAAGAATTGAAAGCAGGGACTCAAACAGATATTTGTATCCCGTTGTTCATAGCAGCATTATTCACAATAGCCAAAAGGTGGAAGCAACCCAAGTGTCCATCAACAGAAGAATGGAATAACAAAATGTGGTATATCCATACAATGGAATATTGTTCAGCCATAAAAAGGAATGAAGTCTTTTTTTTTTTTAAAGATTTATTTATTTTATTTATTTATCC
>JAQZBX010069161.1:0-15626 GCA_029593785.1 Cabassous unicinctus | reverse complement strand
CTTCCAAGTTTCTGGAAATCAAATTCCCAGATAAAAATGCCCTATTTGAAGACTTTACTAAACTTGGAACCCATAACTCAGAATTGAAGATGCAGTTATCTCAGAAAGGCTTGTTGAAAGTCTTACTGTCTGATGGCTTGGACCCCTGCTTCTTGCATGCTAAGCCAAACACATTTTTGAGAGAGCTGTATGAACAAAACTACTCTCAGCCTGGAAGAAAGAGGACATGGAAAGGAGAGCTTGAAGGAGAGTCACCTTTAAGAAGAAAACCGTGGAAGCAGAGATCTGAACTTAAGGCATCTCCTTGGGCCAAGAGAGGAGCCCCATCCATGTGTACAGAGAGGGTGAGTTTGCCCCTGCAGTTAAAGAGGGTGGATGTTCCTGCCCGATGTTCTGAGAAAGTTTTGATGCCCCATGGCACATAGAGGGTGAGTTTACCCCAGCAGTTGAAGAGGGTCGATGTCCCCACCCAATGTTCTGGGAGAGTTTTGCCATCCCAGGGTGCATAGAGGGTGGAGCACATTCCTCAAAGATTTGGGAGATTAAGGCCAACACCCCATAGGTCTGAGAGGGATGTACCTGTCCCCCATGGATTAGAGAAAGCCAGGTGGTCAACCCATTTCTCTAAGAGGGTTGAACCTGTATGCCAAAGGTTAGGGAAGCCAGGTGGTCTACTCGTTGCTCTGAGACAGTTGAACCTGTATGCCAAAGGTTAGGGGGAATGTTGTTTTCACTTCACTGTACTAGGGGGGCTAAGACTCTAACCCAAAGATTGGGTAAGTTGTGACAATCACCCCAACACCCTTGGAGGGTGAGGTCTGGAGCTTGGTCAAACCCAGATGCTTAATGAGGGTGGAACCAAGAAAATGGCATTTGGGCAAACTTGTGGAAAGGGTGGATTCCCATGTGGCCCAAAGGAGAAAAAAACATCATCTTAAGAATGACTCTCAGACTTTGAAATCGAATGGAGGATGCCCTGCAGGTTTACTGAACTGTAGAGGATCCATGACTCATGACTAACATCCCAATTTCTCCTTATGATGATGAAAATGTTTATCTTTTGTCTTTCCATTTGTGAAATTGGAAGCAGTTAAATGGTTTTGTAAGTTTCAGAGGTGTATAGCCGATGGGAATTTGCCTCAAGCTGAACTGTATTTCTTTAAAATGATTATGATATGATTTTGTAGTTGAACTGTTACTGAGTTAAGGTTTTTTGAATATTGTAATATATTTTTGGAATTCAGAGGATGGAGTGCAGCTGTTGGCCAATTTAATGTAATTATGAATTCCAAAAATATAATTGGATCATGCTTGTAAACTGATGTGTTAATCTGGGCATGATTGAGTTATGATTGGGACGTTGACTGGGCCACATCAGTAGGGCATCGAGCCCCACCCCTTGGTGAGTGGGGAATCAAATATAAAAGGCATCGCAAGAACAGAGTCAAAGCAGTTCTTGAAAAGCAGTTTTGATGTTGGAACGAAGGCCCCAGGAGAAGAGAAGCCAGCTGTTCACCTGATCGTCTACAGCTGACCTTGTGGAGGAAACAGGAGCTAAGCCTTGAGAGAAACACAGCCCTGGGAAGAGAGGAACCCAAGAAGCCTGAACCCTGGCAAATGTCGGCAGCCATCTTGCTCTAACACGTGACAATGGACTTTGGTGAGAGAAGAAACTTATGCTTTCTAGCATGGTAACTGTGGACTTCTACCCCAAATAAATACCCTTTATAAAGACCAACTCATTTTTGGTATTTCACATTAGCACCCCTTTGGCTGTCTAATACATCCTGGTAATTCTGTCATTTCAAATCTACAATTGACTATGTCTAGTGATTTCCTTTTTAAAAAATTCAGTTAGTGTTGTTTTCATTTCCAGGGTTTCCATTTGATTCTTTTTAAAAATTTTATCCCTTTATTAATATAAGCTATTTGGTACAATGTTGCCAGTATATTCTGTTGCTTATTTAAGTAAACTGTTCCTTATTTTTGTGGAAAAAATTATAATTACTGCTTTGAAATCTTCATGTTTTAATTATGACAAATGATTTTTTCCAAAGGCAGTTTCTGTTACATTTGTTTTTTAAAGTATTTGGGTCATATATTCATGCATCTTTATAGAGCTCATAATTTTTCATTTGAAACTGGGCAATGTGTATAATATTTTAGCAAATCCAGATACTGCCAACCTTTCCTCTGAGCTTGATTTTTGCTTCCTTAGTTGTTTACTGACTGGCTGGAATAATTCAGTGGAGTATTCCTGAACCCTGTGTTAAATCTCTAATATTACCCCTCAGTGAATTTCAGATTTGTTTTCCCCCCATAGTTACCCTGGCATGAGATCTGTACTAGTAATCCTCTCTCAAACCTTCCCCTGGGCACAAATCACTGTTAAACATAATTGTTGGCCAATTTCTGTATTTGTTAAAACTATCAACTTAGGCCCAATTTCATCTAGAATCTAATCAAATTTTGGCTACTTCTGATGATTAGTTAATGTTCAGTGATTGGTGTTTGTCCTCTAACTCAAGACATCTCCTCTCAGCTATCTTATCCTCCATTTCTCCTTTGTAAACCATCTGTTTTTCAGTCTTGGCTGTGTCTTCCTTAGATCATGGAAAATTATTCCAATTCCATTCTCCACAGTGTCAAATGTTTGTAAAAAAATTCTTAATTTTAAAGTGCTCTCAACTCTGTTCAAATGAACTCAGCAAAGATCTTGGCTCAGAACTCCGAAGCTGGGGATGGGAAACTGCAAGTTCACTCTGAGAGACACCCCAGTCTAGGAACTGAGGATTTGGTGAAGGAGGTGAAAAAGATTGATGTCCTCTAGGCTTGCCACTCCTTGCTTTGAATCATAGCATCATGAAGCAAGTACGGATATTCTCACATAGGCACATCCAGGATTGTGTCTCAATTCCATGAGTGAGTGATGAGCAAAAAAAAGAAGCATGACCTTTGACCACAATCACTCTGGACTTGGCCTTAGATACACATTTGTGTCAAGATAAGACCTGCTGATGTCCTGCTCCACATGGGAAGAAACAGTTCTTATGTACTTTTTTTTGTTTACATTATTTCACTCAACAGATTTATTGTAATTCATTCTCATGTTAATGTGTATCTAGCATTTATTGATTTTAATATTAAATATTCTTTAAATATATGCATATACCTTAATTTGTTAACTTCTTGGTTGGTAATTTTGTTGTTTCCAATTTGTGGGTATTATAGTGCAAGTTGACTCTCATCTTGGACATGTCATAGGTGAGAAACATCTTGCACAGATTCTGACATGAACAACAAAAGCAAGAGATTTGTAAAAACTGCAGATAGTCAAAGTGTATTGAACACATCTCATAATTGGTCACAGAACAAAGAATAATCTTAAAATCTGTAGAAAGCAAGATGTTATAAAAAATATATAAGACCCAAACTAAAGCCTAGTTGACACTTCTATCACCAGGTCACATATATGTTAGTAATAAGTTTAAACTAGTTATTGTTAATAACTTTCTAAACTCTGAGTGTGATAAAGTTGTTAGAGAGAATCCATACTGCTTGCAGGCTTTTTCTCAGAATTAGGGAGAAACTACCAAAAACTAAACAGAACAAAGCAAACATAATAAATATCCCTCAGTGGTGCTTTGGGGGAGGGACAGCATCAATTCTACCAATTGCACTCACAAACACCACCCTAGTTCCACTACTAAACAAAGTTAAACTGCACAGGGAAAGCAAAATTAATGAATATCCTGTGGGCACTGTTGGGATCCAATAGAATGTGGGATGAGACAGAGTCCATCATGGAAAGTATGTCCAGAACCACCTCCCTTCTCTTCATTGAGGAATAAAAGCTTTAACTCTTCAGATGAAGGACTCTGAAATATGCATCTGAAGACATTGTCATAAAACAATGCAGCTTGGGAGGAAACATCTGGGAAAAAATACTCTTTCTCAGGAAGATGACAGCAACCCATGATGAAGCAAGCATTGCTTCATAAGGACAGATCACTTAGATGGTGTTCTTCCCATGTGCCATCCTCCTTATATCCCAGCCTCTCCCCTGGAAGCTTGGATTTAGAGAGGACAACGGACATGTAGCCATGTCAGCCTCTGGTGATTGTCATGTTCTGGAAAGGTGTCCCTGCCCCTGTGCTGGGTCCTACACACCTGGGAACAGGAACTCTCATCACTTACACACAAGACACACCAATGAGAAAGCTGTTTCCCACATAGACATGCAGAGCAGGTGGAGAAAGGCTCAGCTTCCCAGGTTGCTCTGGAATGTCAGGCCCAAGCACACATCTTAGTAGGTCTGGCCTCCCTGTGAGGACCATCCCATAAGCTCAGCCTTCAGAAGCTGATGATGTGCAGGAGGATTAGAGTATCACACGTTCTTTCTGCTGACCTAACTTGCTTCACAGAAAACTATTATAGGGAGCTTAATATCATATTCATAGTAAAACATTTTATGATTTTAAATATAAAGAATATGCAATGAATGATCCATTCATAGAGATATGAAAAACTGAAAGAGAGGTTTTATAAAATATAAGTGGGTATCAGGAATGGTATTCCGATGAAAAGATAACACATTGCGAAACTGCTTTTCTTATCTTACACACCATTTGATATATATTGAAAACCACTGCATAATACAATGATGGTCTCTTACATAAAAGAATCATAATTTATAAGGGACTTAATATAAGCATAGAGACCTTGGATTTGATGCTGTAGGGGAGGAAGGGAACAAAGTGAGGCACTTGGATGCTGCTACTAGAGAGGGCCCTGCTTTCCTGCCTCCTTCTCCTAACTTCCTGAGGACATGGGGCTCTACCTGAAGAAGGGTGAGGATGAATTGCCTGGGCATTCACAGATATGTGTGTTAAGTTGAGATAAATAACTTCATAGGGATGGTAAATGCAACTTTGGGTCACAGTTTCAGGCACATTCATAAGGGACAAATTTCCATAATTTACATTAACTTTTATGTAATATATGTGTATGCATATATTTAAATATACATTTAGTAACAAAAAAATAACCTCTTCAGAGATTGAATAGTGGTTACATCATAACACTGCTTAGAAGAGATGCAACGGCTATTCTCTGGGGTTACATGTTGTGATGCAAGAAATGGAAGCCCAAGCAAGGCCAGGAAAGTCCTCCCAGCCCCTCTCTACACCTGCCCAGGAGGCTGGCCATGGTCACCACCTGGTGGTCAGGAAAGGACCTGCATCCCAGCCCTCATGTCCTGCAGGAAATGTTTTTGTCTGGGCTCACCTTGACTTCCTCTCACTGTGTCTCTTGCACAGTAGTACGTGGCCATGTCCTCAATTCTCAGGCTGCTCAGCTTTTAAAAACTTCATTCTTGGAGGTGTCCCTGGTCATGCTGAGTTGGCACTGAAGAGTTGGGTTACAGTTTGTGATTCCACCACTTGTTATCCAGCTGACCCACTCCAGTCTCTTTCCTGGAGCCTAGCAGGTCCAGCTCACAGCATTGCTGGTTAAAGAGAATCCAGAGACAGTGCAGGTGAGGGACAGGGTTTGTGAGGGCTTCACCAGGCCAGGTCCTGACCCCTGCAACTGCACCTGGGACAGGACACCTGAGGACAAGGAGAACCACAGTGAGTCCTGTGCTCAGAGGCAGCATCCCCTTTACCATCATGAGTGAATCCTGAGACACTCACCTCTGGGTACTGTCAACAGAAAGAATAAAAACCATAATGGCTTCATTTTCTTGTGGGTGAGGTCCATGAGGTCCAGGAAATAATATCCAGACTGAGGAGGAACCTTAATTTAAGTAAATCTATGCTGTGGTTTCATCTGTTCACCCAAGTGGTGATTTGTATTGGGAGGTAACTCTGTATGTAAAATGAGAGGGGTAAGTGGAGGTAAGTGTCTTAGGGGCACTCAGGGAAGAGGATGCTGGCTGAGCCCTTAGAGGATACAGTCCAATCCCTGGGGTGCCCCTAACTGAACCCAGTTTTTGTTTTTTTGTGTTTTTTTTTTTTGCCTTTAGGCAGGAAATGAGTTGAACGGGGAGTCAGATGTGGTCAAGGATCAAAAACTGGCTCTGGGAATATGTTCATTGTGCCACTACTCACAGGGATGATGTATATGTGATTGTGTGTGTCTGTTTATTCACATATCTATTCCACATATATGGAATATATCATATGTATATAATATGTATATATTTCCTGACAATGTGGGTTTTAATGTATTCTGTTGACTTTTTAACCTTTTTAAATTGAAGTTTATCATTCATATATGAACATACATAAAAAATAAGTGTATAATTAAAGTTGTGAACATACAAAACAAATATGCATATCATCAGACAAGGCTTCCATACATTATCTTGCCACCAAAAACTTATATTGTTGTAAAACAATTTTTACAAACTCTGAAAGAATATCATCAAAATATTACTAATAACTTTAGCCAATATTTTACATTTGGTGTATTTCCCCCCCAAACCACCCAGTTATTAACACCTTGTATCCGTTTTATATATTTGTTATAGTTCATGGAGAATGTTCTCATATTTGTTCTGATAACCAAAGTCCATCTTACACCACAGGATTCATTGTGTTATAGAGTCCAATTCTTTGTACAATCCATTCAAAGTGTACTCAGGGGCTTTCATTTTTACCACAGAGTTGTGCTGTCATCACCACAGAAAATTTTAGTATGTTTTCACTACTCCAAAAGGAAAAATCCCAAACTCCCTTATGGCACCCAATCTTGTATCTCAGAATTGATATATTTTATTTACCTTTGTTCCAAATATATTATAATATTACTGCTAACTATATCCATAAGTTATATTAGCTGTAATTTTCCCATATATCACCATATTCTTAATACTTTGTAAAGGAGGAACATTCTTATGCTTACACTATTAACCACAATCTTCACCCACCAACAAAATCTCTGTTATATAAGCCCTAGATTATTCTCTAGATTCCTTTCAATTGAAATAGTACATCTGATTCTTCAGATCCCTTTCAGCTGCAATCACATTTATAAATCATCTATGTTAGTTATGCACACTCTACTGTATTACCATCAAAGCTATTCATTTTCACACATTTACAATAAACTTTATTGAAAATTCTACATATACTAAGCATCAGCTCCAATTTTCAACACACGTTATATTTTTTAGAGTTTATCTTCATGTGATTACTCATTGTATTTAGTTCATATTAGTGAGACCATACATTATTTGTCCTTTTGTGTCTGACTTATTTCACTCAACATAATGTCCTCAGGGGTTCATCCATGTTGTCATATACATCTCAAGTTCATGTATTTTTACAGCTGAATAGTATTCCATTGTGTGCATATATTACATTTTGTTTATCCATTTATTGGTTGATGGACAATTCTGGTTGATTTTTGAAGAATCCTTGGAAAAAAGGGGATTTGGAACCACTTTCTCTATTTTTTTTATGTCATTCCTCAGTTGTGAAATTTTAGTAAGTTTTCAGAGCTCCTATACACTTTCATTACTCTATTAGTATTGTAATCCCCTGTGGGAACTAGAAAAGCCCAGTGTGTGTCTCTCCTCTGACCACCATGACTGCCCAACCACCACTTGCCCTGGTACTGCCCTGACATGTCACACCTGTGCTCCTGGGCTGGTCAGCCCTACTCACCATCAGGCTTCTCATCTGAACTTTGACAGGTTTACTCCACTCATCTCTGAATAAATATTGCTACCTTATCATATCATGAACAGAACTTGAAAGCAGCATATTTTAACCTGACTATTCCATTAAATAATAAATAAAGATTAAATAATAAATATGGTAAAATGTTCATCTTTAGCCCTTACAAGTGGGTAAGGCTCAATGTGATTTCGAAAGGACTTGGCCTGGATGCTAAAATCACCAATGATTATGGCAGGATTTGGGGATTAAGGAGAGAATCATATGGCATGTTCCAAGGTTAGCACCTGGTGCATGAGGGTTTCAGAAAGTCCATGGATGGAGATTCTGTGATAGGAGGTGCAGGCATTAAAATGGAATTCACATGTAGAGTGAATTATGTCACTGTGAGGACACTACACTGAAGGTTAAAGTGCATATTTCAGGGGTGACATTTCCACATCTGCCTGTTTGGCGCATTGACTGTGAGATTTGCATTTGTTATGTTTATTGCTCCTGCACCTGAACTTGGCCTTCGTTTTCCTGCTTTCCCCCTGCAATGATCCAATCATGGCACCTGGAGTCCATGTTGCTGAGTGCCCTCTGCCCTGCCTTGGCCCTGGAGGCTGGAATCCATGTAGGATTAGCTCTTCCCAATGCTGAGCTCCCCTGCACATATCCCTGGTCCTAGCCCCTGGTCTCATACATGCATTCCTTTCCCTCCACCTGACTCTCATTCACATCCCTGGACTCAATGATATGAGCTACAATTGAACTGCACTGTGCCTGCTCAGTGGTCTCTAGCTTCCCCTCACTTGTCCCTTGACCTGGTACCTTGGCTTCATGATCTTGACTTGCCCCAGCACATACCCTTTTCTGACCCCTGGGCTCAGTATTGCTGAGAGTCCCCTGCAGTCAGTCCTGCTGCCCATGTAGAGTGCTGTAGGTTTGGGCTCCTTCATTCGTCTCTCTAATATGGGTCCCACACATCATATCTTCTTTAACCTTGATCATTGAGGCTGTTGGATGTAGGTGTCAGCTGAAGATGCCCTTGGTAGTCATCCTGGCCATGGATGGATGAGCTACAGCTGTTGTCAGTATGGCTGCTGTAGCAGCACAGCTCTGCAGCGCCATAACAGACTCCTCTGGATTCCACCAGAGCCCATGGACATCAAGGTTGCTCACTCTGTTCTAAGCTGCTGGACTCTCCAAGTGTGCTCAGGGACACTGGTTGTGGGACATAACAATGGTTCACTAGGAAGAAGGAGAAACACTGTTCCCTAGAGGAAACTCTAGGTTACAAAAGTCACCCTCACCTGTCTTGTCTGCACCTGATCCTGGAGGTGTGAGTTCCTGAGCAGCCCTTGGAGGCCTCTCAGGAAGGGAGGCTTCAGTCTGGGCTCACACTACCTTCCTCCACTTTGACTCAATCAGTAATTCACAACCATTTCCTCAGCTCACAGTCTGTTCATCTGCAGAAACAGGATGTTCTAGACATTATTATTATTATCATTGTTTTTTTAATATATTTTAAAAGATGCTTAGATTAAATAAATGTTACACAAAAATTACAAGGATTTCCATGTTCCCCACCTCCCATAACATCCCACATAAACATCGTTCCTTAGTTTGGCACATCACCTTGCAATGGATATACACATCCTGGGGCTTTGTCACTAAGCATGGACCATAGTTCACATTTTAGACCACACTCTCTCCCACAGTTCTGCATGTTATATGCTGATGTAAAATAGCCTATATCTGTCATTGAAATGTCACTCAGGATAATTCCCAAATCCTGAAAAAGCACCTATAGAACAACTGTTTTTCCTTTCCCTGCCCCCAAAGCATCCAGTGGGCACTGGCACCACCTCACTGTTGTAATTTCTTCCATTACTTGAATCACATTATGTCTACAACAGAATACCATTAAGTCCATTCTAGTCCATAGCTCTTCCCCCAATCCTGAGGAGTTTGGGATGTGATGTCCACTCCACCTCCAAGTGAGAGGGGGCTTATATCCCATGGATATGGTGGATGTGATTATCCTTCCTGTGGCTGCAGGTTCACTCCATTCCCTGGGATGGCTGTTGTCCATCATCATCTCCTCACCAGGTGAACCGAGTGAGTCCATTGAGCTGTAGAGTAGGAGTTGCAGCTCCACCGAGTTTCCAGGCACAGCTGGTACATGGGCAGGGCAGAGGCTCCAATCTCTGGAAGTACATCTACAAACTCCAGCATCATATATAGGTTTGAATAGAAGGGACTGATGGACACTTTGCACGGAGGACTTATTTCAGTCCAACTCTGTCACTCTCAGGAGCACAGATTCCAAAGTAGAGCCCACTGATAAGGCATCAATCTCTGGAGCTATCCCCCCTTATATAGGACCTCGGTGTCTCCAGAGCCCTCAGGAGCCCCTCTGTGTGAGATGATATCCACTTGGGTATTGTATGAGATCCTACTGAGGTGTGTTTAAGCGTTACCTCTGGGTGACCTGACTCTCTTTGAAGCCTCTTAGCCACATCAACTCATTTATCTTTACCTATTCTCCCTTTTAATCACGGTCTTTTTCCAGTTGTATTGCCAGTTGGCACTTGGTATTAATCCCTCATTGCCAGGGAGGTTCGTCCCTGGGAGTCATGTCCCATGCTCGGGGTAAGGCAATGCATTCATATGCTGAGTTTGGCTTAGAGATAGGCCACATTTGAGCAACACGGAGGCTCTCAGGTGGCAACCCTTAGGCACCCATAACGGAATTTTTTTGAGGTGATGAACAGTTACTGCATAGATTCCTCATAGTGTGTCTTACTTCCATCACTCCAGACTTTCCTGGGACCCTGTTGGAACCAGCCCATCTGGAAGCTACTGAAGGTGAATCCCTGGGATGTCCAGGGGACTCTCAGAGACCCACAGGCATTACCCAAGGTTCCCCCAGAATTCACCATCTGCACCACACTTTGGACACCTCGAGGCACAATATATCCTGGTTGGTAATCTCTCACACAATGTCAATCTTCCTCACACTTATAAAATTCCTTTTAAACTTGCAATAAGATAAACCCAGCTAAGCTCAAACTCTATGGTGAATTATTTTTATCAGTGCCCATCCCTGAATGGGAACAACTGGGAATCCCAGGGCTGGGACTCCTTTCCCAGAGCTGCAGGGTGAGAGTTGGGTTGGTTTTAATCAGCAGAGAGAAAGACCCCATCTGCACTTCCTCCGACCATATAACAAGGTGTGGGGTTGGATGCCTTCAGAGGGAAGAGTGCCCAGAGCAGATATGAGTGTCCTGAGTGAATTGGGTGGAGATGATAACAGTCAGGAAAATATGGTTTTGTATTACATGATTGTGCTGAGCTAAACTCTTATACCAATCATTTTACTTCATTTTTACAAAAGCACAGAATCCTAGAAATAAACATCAGTGTTATAATTTCAGAGATGTAATACTACAAACAGAATAAAAGAGAAGTTGAATGACATGATTATGAGCACTTATCTGGTAAACAAGAGCCTATGTCTAGATCTGGACTACAGACCACTGGACACAAATGCCTCCCTGAAACAGCTCCAGGACAGAGAGTGACAAGACTAGTGAGGTTTACACCCTCCACACCTGCCTTTGTGTAGTGAGAACTGATTGCATTCTGGCTACATTCTAGTGTTTACCAGAATAATGTGGAGAGGACAAGGGTCCAGGAATTTTGTTCAGGAGACTCTGACACATCCTGTGTCTTTATTTATGCCTCGATCTCTCCTTCATTATCAATGTATCTACTTTTAAAGACAGACTATTGAGATATAATTGATATTTGATTAACTCCATATATTTAAATCATTCAATTCTTTATGTGCTGTCATATGTGTACACCCATGCAACCAACACTACAATCAAATAGTGTGCAAACCCAATACCCCTACAAGTTTACTATTGTTCCTTTGCGATTCCTCCACCCATCTCTTCCAAACACACACTATGTCCCCAGATAGCTACTGATCTTCTTTCTGTTACATTGGATTAGTTAACCTCTTCCAGTATTTCTATAAATTGCATCATAAAATATGTGCTTTTAATTTACATTCTTTTACTGTGTAGAATTTTGGTAATCATCTATGTTTTGTGAGTCCCAAGCATTCATTATTCTAATGCTATGTAGTATTCCTACTCTTCCAATGTATCTTAAATGTAATTATCTACTCACCTGATGATGTATATCAGGACTGTTTCTAGTTTTGAGCTATTAGAAAGAAGTTTGATACTCATAAAAAATGCCTCTATCATTCCTACAACAAGAACAAAAACTGGACAAACTGAAAAGAAACTAACTGAATTCAACACATCAGGTAATTAAAGTCACTGGAGAAACAGCATACTTGTAAGCTGGAGAGAATCAGATATTTGCATGGAAAAACAGGACCCAAACCTGCTTACATTTCTAAAAGATCAAACTAGAATATTGAATCAATTTCTAAAGACTGCCATAAGAGTTTGGAGCTCCCAATGGCCACATGTTTAGATGGATTGCTACAGTGTTGCAGAATTTTCCTCCAGGGTTAGGGAGAATCCACAGAAGGGCCCCCACTTTCCTGTGGTGGTGTTGTCTGGGGAGAGGAACAGCAGCCTCTGTTAAAATGCACTGACACCCACATATCCCATCTCCACTACAGTTGAAATACTTAATCAGAAAGGGGAAACTATCACAAACTGTATCCAACAGGTGAAATCCTACAGAAATAGGGAAAGGAATAGAGTCTAAGAACAAAACACTCTATGCACTGCCTTTGTCTTCCCTCAGGACTAAAAGCAGGGCAGGGAAAAAAGTGAGTCACAAAAGACTCTGGTGGAAGGAAAATCTTTCCACTTGCTGGAGGGAAGAGATGTGAAAAACAACACTCTACCCTCAGGAATTCATGCTAGCCCCCAAACTGCCTCTGACTAGGAGGGACAGGGACACATGGACAGCCACACCAAAGGCCCAGGTTCTCAAAGCCTGCCTAAGAGAAAGCATCAGGCAGAAGGTCAGAGAATGCACCCCTAGGCCCAGCCCCCTCCACCACAGGACAGCCATCAAGTAAACAGGAGGGTAACACTCAATTGGGAGAGCTGAAATGGGGGAATTATCTCTGTGGAGAATACAAATACAAGATTCCAAGACAAACAGGCAAAGAAAAACAAGGTAACGCTAGAGGAAACTGACATTTTGGTGTCCAGAGCAGAAACAAATTCAATTCAGGTAAACATGGCAATGATACACTCCAAGTCAGCTCTGATTACACTCATGGAAACCCCACAATAAAGGCCTAGCAGAAAGTAGGCTGTGAATATATCAAAGCAGGAAAAAATGAATCATAATAATAATTAATATTAAAGAAAATAATACACCAATATCTGCTATCTTATGCAACATGTCCAGCTCTCAACAAAATTCTTATGGTAAATCAAAGAGCAAGGGAACAGTCTTAATGTACAAACTATTAAAATGAGTATAGTATGTGATCCAGATCCTGGAAGTAAACTATATAAAAAAAGAATTTGATATCACAATGATTAATATGATATTCTTTTTGTATTTTGTTTACAAAAGCCCACAAAATGTGATATGTTTGGCAATGTTACCTCCATTTTATAGATGTCAATCTCCAAACACAAGCATAGAGGATTTGTTTGAGGTGCCCAAGATCTCAGATCTGGTGAGAGAGAGCCCCAGCGTCTGGGCCTGTGCTCCTCACCCCTGGACCCAACTGTTTCACTGGACCAGCAACAGGACAGATTGTGACATTCTGAGTGAGGTTCTTAGAAATCCTTTCTCTATTATGGTGTGATTTTGTATTCTAGTATTTACTTAAAGAACATATAGTTTACCAGGGTTCATGAAGATGAATTTGCAGGAGTCCCTGATATTTCACATGACATTACCTCTCTTTCTATTAATTTTTCTGTGAAAATACATTCATGTGCTTATTTTGCAACAGCTTTACTGTGGTATAATTTAAATGCAATAATATGCATATATTTATTATCTCTAGTTTGGTAAGTAATGGCATATGTACCCATTAATCATAGCCACAATCAAGATAGTGAACAAATCCATCAGCCTCTAAAGTTTCCTCTTATTCATCCTTAATTCCTTCCTCCAAACCATTTCCTCCTCCTACTCTGTCAGAAGACATCTACTGATATCTTTATTTTTTATTTAGTCTGTATCTTCTAGAATTTATATAAATTGAACTTTATAGTATGTAATTCAGTTTCTAACTCTCAGAATAATTATTTGAGATTGCACCATTTTTAGTGGGTATCAGGCATTCATTGATTTTGGTGTTAAAAGATTTTTCCATTGTTTACTTATAACACAAGGTATTTGTGTACTCACTTCTAGAAATTTGGAAAGTTCCTTGTTTTCAGTTTTTAAAGAAAAAAACTACTCCTCAGCTTGATTACATAGGGATTTGGAAAAATTTTCCCTTATTTTTTTATAACAACTAGAAAGCTAGACACACCGAAAAATTTTTTTAAAATTACTTTGATGTAAAACACAATATTTCTAACTATATGCTACTTACAAGAAATCCACTTTAATTTTCAATAAAGAAAGGGTAAAAAGTAAGATTTGTGTACATATATATCATGAAAAGATTGACCAAAATAAGATTTGAGTCTCAATATTAATTTTGTACAAACTAGAGTTCCCCAAATGAAGATTATTAGTAATAACAATTGATATTGCATTAGTCTTATAACTATGAGGTCAATTTTCCAAATCCCAATTGATGGAATTGATAAATTAAATAGATAAATGCACATTAAAGTTAGAAACATCAACATTCCACTCTCTACAATTAGTCAATAACTAGGAAGGTAGCAAAGACAGGCACAGATAATATGAACAGAATTTTCAACCTCCTTGATCTAAATGCCATTTATTGAATAGTCCACTGAAAAACAACATAATATACAAAATATCACTGGCCAGAAATGATTAGGAGATATGATAGCTAAATGTATTGTTGTGTTCTACATTAGATCTTTGTACAGCAAATAAAAGCATATTGTTGATATGACCTGACAAACCCCCTTTTAGATAATCACCTAGTAGAATTTGAAACAAACTCAAACAGATGTTTGCACACTGATATACATATGGTATTAGTCACAATTGCCAAAAGTTGGGAACAATCCACATATCTATCAGCAGATGAATGAGTAATCACCATGTGATATACACATACAATGGAATAATAATAGGCAATATAAAGAAATGAAGTTCTGATACATGCTACAACATGGATGAAACTTGAAGGGAACATGTTGTGTGAAATACACGAGATAAAAATTAACATATACTTATGAGTTCAGTTATATGAAATAGCCTATCCATATTGACAGTCAGAAACTAGAATATAGGTTTCCAGAGGCTGGGTGGGTATGAGAAATGGGAAAATAATGCTTTATTATAATGTAGTTTCTGTTTGGGGTGATGTAAAGGATTGGAAATGGATGGTGTTGATAGTTGTAATATATTGGGAATGTAATTAACACCATTGAATTGAGTAATTGAAAATGGAAAACTTGGAAATTTCATGTTGTTTGTGTGTATATATATATATCTCCAATATATATGAGAAGAATAAAAATTAACCTATATATATGTAAACTATGGACGATAGTTAATAGTATAATTATAATATATTGTTTCACCAATAGTAAGAAAATCACGACACTAATGCAAAATATTATTAATGGGGACAAGTATGTGTGTGAGGGAACGCATGTGAATTAGGCATTATTTGCACTTTTGTTTCTGTAAACCTACAACTGCTTTAATAAAAAATAATTTTAAAAGGATATTAGGGTAATATGATTCAATTATAATAGCTGTAGTTTAGTAAATACAAACGTACCAATCTTAATCTCTTAATTAGGACAAGTGTGTCATGGTTATGTAATATGTTGCCATTAG
>JAQZBX010069159.1:0-15626 GCA_029593785.1 Cabassous unicinctus | reverse complement strand
GGCACCTTCCCCCCCTCACTCCCCAGTGTCTCACTGTTTTTCATTTAATTTTCACAGAAGTTTTAGGTCACAGCAAAGTCACACACAGAGTACAAGAGACTCTCAAATACCCAACCTCCTCCACCTCTCCTCACCCCATATTAAAACATTTTTGTATGTGGATGGTAGCATGTTATAACTGATATACAGATAGTGAAACATAGCTACTAAACATTGTCAAAGGTTTACAGTATGGTTTATATTTTAGACCATACACTTTTATAAATTTTGATGATATTTACCATGTCCTGTGTCCATCATTGTAAGGTAATGAAAAACAATTCCACTGACCACTAAATACTCCCTGTTTGATCTATTCTGTTCCTCCCTCCCCATCCCCCTTGGGCCCATGGCGACCCCCTGGCTTGATTCATTGGATGACAAGATTCATAGTTACATGCAACAAGAGGTCTTGACACAGTGGTTTGTCCTCCCCTATTAGGATCTGCCCTTGCTCATAAAAGATGCCAACCTGTCTATTTCTGAGTGAATTTGTCCTCCCAAAGATGGGAGTCCATCACCTTCCAGCTCATTGTGTGGGTCTCCACCCACTGATACAACACATCATGAGAGGATGAACACTCACACACTCCTTAGAAGCCTACTTCAGATGTACCCTGTCCCAAATGCCCCCCCAAACAACACCCTAAACCAGTGACACTTCCTTGTCATATTGCCATAAGAGCATTCCCATCTCTGGACTTTCAACCTTATACCCACGAATCCCAAGTGTTCACCTGGTCCTTCTTTCATCTCTTCCCCCAGTATCCTGGTTATTCTAACCCACCCTTCCCAATCTCCCCACCTGTCAACCCTGCACCAGGAAACCCAATAATATCACTACCCACCTGTCCTATCCCTTCAATACACAACTACACTCTATCAATTTACCATAGATTACATCCATATGGGTGAAGGCTCACAAGTTTCTCTTCTCTTTCTCTTTCTTGTAAATCTATCTTTCAGACAATAGTTCTCAGAGACTGCTCAATTTCCTTAATTCATATCAGTGAGGTCATGTACTGTTCATTCTTCAATGCCTGGCTTGCTTCACTCAACATAAGGTCTTCAAGATTCATACAGGTTATCCCATGTGTTAGCACTTTATTCCTTCTTACAGCTGAGTAATATTCCATTGTAAGTATGTACCAATTTGTTTATCCATTCATCTGTTGATGGGCACCTGGGTTTATTCCAACTTTTGGGAAGAGTTAACATGCTGCTGTGAATATTGGTGTGCATATATCTGTTTGTGTCTTTGCTTTCAATTCTTCTGGGTATATACCCAGCAGCGGAATTGATGGATCATGCGAAGATCTATAGTTAGTTTTTTGTGGAACTGCCAAACTGTCCTCCCCAGTGGCTGGAGCCATTCCACAATCCCACCAGCAGTGGATGAGGATTCCCATTCCTCCATATCCTCTCCAACACTTATATTCTGCTGGGTTTTTTTTTTAATAGCCACCATTCTAATGGGTGTAAGATGGTATCTCATTGTAGTTTTGATTTGTATTCCCTTATATAGCTAGTGATGTCATGTATTTTTTAGCCATTTGTATTTCTTCCTTGGAGAAGTGTCTTTTCAGGTTACTTGCCCATTTTTTAAATGAGTTGTCTTTTTATTTTTGAGGTGTAGGATTTCTTTATATATGCACGATATTAAGTTCCTATCAGATATATGGTTGCCAAATATATTCTCCCATTGGGTAGTCTGCTTTTTTATTTTCTTGATAATGTCCTTTGAGGTGCAGACATTTTTAATTTTGAGGAGATCTGACTTATCTATTTTTTTCTTTTGCTGCTTGTGCTTTGAGTGTGAAATTCATATAACCGTTTCCTTTTACAAGGTCCTGTAGATGCTTCCCTACATTATCTTCCAAGGTCTTTATGGTCTTGGTTCTTATATTTAGATTTTTGATCCAACTTGAGTTGATTTTTGTATAAGGTGTGAGATGGTGTTCCACTCTCATTCTTTTGGCTATGGATATCCAGTTCTCCAAGCACCACTTGTTAAAGAAGCCATTCTCTCCCACCTGAGTGGGCTTGGTGGCCTTGTCGAATATCATATGACTGTATATGCGAGGATCTATATCAGAACCTCATTCAGTTCCATTTGTCAGTATGTCTATCCTTGTGCCAATACCATGTGGTTTTGACCATTGTAGTTTTGTAGTATGTTTTAAAGTCAGGTAGTGTGTTACCTCCAACTTCATTTTTCTTTTTCAATATGTCTTTGGCCATTCAGGGCCTCTTACCCTTCCAAATAAATTTTGTAGTTAGTTTTTCCAATTCCTTAAAAAATACAGTGTTGATTTTTATTGGGATTGCATTAAATCTGTAGATTAGTTTGGGTAGGATAGACATCTTGATGATGTTTAGTCTTCCTAACCGTGAACAGGGAATATTCTTCCATTTACTTAAGTCTTCTTTGATTTCCCTTAACAGTGTTGTGTAGTTTTCTGTATATAAGTGCTTTACATATTTAGTTAAATTTATTCCTAGGTATTTGATTCTGTTACTTACTATTGTAAATGGTATTTTTTTCTTGATTTCTTCCTCAGGTTGCTCATTATTGGTGTACAGAAATACTACTGTTTTTTGAGCATTGATCTTATAGCCTGCGGCATTATTGAACTCCTTTATAAGTTCTAGAAACTTTGTTGTAGATTTCTCAGGGCTTTCTACATATAGGATCATGTGATCTGCAGTAATGAAATTGTTACGTCTTCTTTTCCAATTTGGATGCCTTTTATATCTTTTTCTTGCCTCAGTGCTCAAGCAAGTTCTTCTAAGACAATGTTAAATAGGAGTGGTGATTGTGGGCATCCTTGTATTGTTCCCAATCTCAGAGGGAAGGCTTTTAGGATTTCACCATTGAAGATGATGTTAGCTTTGGGTTTTTCATATATACCCTTTATCATGTTCAGAAAGTGTCCTTCTATTCCCATCTTTTGCAGTGTTTTTATCAGGAAAGGGTGCTGTATTTTGTCAAATGCTTTTTCTGCATCTATAGAGATATCATGTGTTTTTTTCTTTCAGTCTATTTATGTGGTATATTACACTGATTGATTTTCTTAAACTGAACCATCCTTGCACACCAGGGCAAAACCCACTTGGTCATGGTGTATAATTCTTTTGATAACTTGTTAAACGTGATTAGCAAGTATTTTGTTGAGGATTTTCCTTTCTTGTTTTATCTTTCTTTGGCTTTTGTGTTAGGGTAACGTAGGCATTGTAGAATGAGTTAGGCAATGGTCCTTCTACTTCTATTTTTTGGAAGAGTTTAAGCAGAATTGGTGTTAGCTCTTTCCAGAATGTTTGGTAGAATTCAGCTGTGAAGCTGTCTGGTTCTGGGCTCTTCTTAGTTGTGAAGTTTTTGATGAGAGAGTCTATCTCTCTTCTTGTAATTGGACTGTTGAGTTCATCAATTTCATCTTTCACAAATGTATGCTGCTTGTGAGTTTCTAGGAATTTGTCCATTTCCTCTAAATTATCATTCCTCTTGGCATATAATTTTTCAAAGTATCCTCTTATGATACTCTTTATTTCTATGGGGTCTTTAGTGATATCCTCTTCTTCATTCATTATTTTGTGTATTTGCATCTGCTATCTCTTTTTCTTTGTTTGTCTGGCTAAGGGTTTGTCAATATTATTGATGTTTTCGAAGAACCAGCTTTCAGTTTTGTTTATTTTTTCAAGTGCTTCCTTATTTTCTATATCATTTAATTCTGCTCTAATCTTTGTTATTTCCTTCTTTCTACTTTCTTTGGGCTTGGTTTGTTGTTGTTTTTCCAATTCCTCCAGGTGAGCAGTTAAGTCTTCAATTTTAGCTCTTTCTTCTTTTTAAATATATGTGTTTATGGCTATGAATTTCCCTTTCAGTACAGCTTTGGCTGCATCCCATAGGTTTTGATATGTTGTGTTGTCATTTTCATTGGTTTCTAGGTAGTTACTGATTTCTTTTGAGATTTTCTCCTTGACCTACTGTTTGTCTAAGAGTGTGTTGTTAAACTTCCATATCTTTGTACCTAATCTGGCTCTCTGGCCCTTAGTGATTTCCAATTTCATTCCATTGTGCTCAGAGAAATTACTTTGTATAATCTCAATTTTTCTGAATTCATTGAGAGTTGTTCTGTGGCCTAACGTGGTCTGTCTTGGAGTATGATCCATGTGCACTTGAAAAGAATGTATATCCCACTGTATTTGGGTGTAACATTCTGTATATGTTCATTAGGTCCAGGTTCTCTAATGTATTATTCAGATTCTTTGTTTCTTTATTGATTCTCTCTAGATGTTCAGTTTAATGGTTATAATGGTGTATCAAAGTCCCCCAATATAATTATAGAAGCATTTATTTCTCCACTTATTTTTTCCAGTGTTTGTCTCCTGTATTTTGAGGCATCTTGATTAGGTACATAAATGTTTATGATTTTTCTCTTTTCTTGAAATATTACCCCTTTTACTAATATATAGTGTCTATCTTTGTCTCTTAAAATAGTTTTGCATTTAAAGTTAATTTTGTCTGATATTAGGATAGCTACTCTTGCCCTTTTTTGGTTATTGTTTGCTTGTAAAAATTTTTTTCCAGCCATTTACTGTCAGCCTCCTTGAATCCCTGGGTCGAAGGTGGGTTTCTTGTAGACAGCATATAGATGGATCATATTTCCTGATCAATTCTGCCAATCTGTTTCTCTTGACTGGTGAGTTTAATTCATTATTGTTTAGTGTTATTACTCTGAATGAATTTCTTACATCAGCCATATTTTCTTTGGGTTTATGTATGTCATGTGTTATTTTATTACTCTTTTTGTCTTTTTAGTTGTTCCTACACTTTCCTCCAACTCTCTCTCTCCTGTTTTCTTCCTTTCAACCTGTAGAGCTTTCTTTAGTATTTCTTGAAGTGCAGGTTTCTTATTGGCATATTCTCTTAATTTCTATTTATCTGTGAATATTTTGAACTCTCTATCATTTTTGAATGCCAGCGTTGCTGGATAGAGAATTCATGGCTGGAAGTTCTTTTCTTTTAGTACTTTGACTATGCCATACCACTATCTTCTTGCCTCCATGGTTTCAGATGAGAAATCAGCACTTAATCTTATAAAGCTTCCCTTGTATATGATGGTTCTCTTTTCTCTTGCTGCCTTGAGTATTTTCTCTTTGTCTTGAGCAATGGACATTTTGATAATTATATGTCTTGAAGCAGGCCTGTTGGGATTTATACTGTTTGGGGTGCTTTGTGCTTCCTGGACTTGTAAGTCCATCTCCCTCAATAGGGTTGGGAAGTTTTCAGCCATTATTTCCTTCAACACTCCTGTCCCCTTTCTTTTATTTTCTCCTTCTGGGATGCCTATAATGCATATGTTTGTGCATTTTGTGTTGTCAGTTAAATCCCTAAGTCCCTACTGGATTTTTTCTGACTTTTTATCTATCTGTTTGATTTCAAATGTACTGTCTTCCACATCACTAATTCTTTCTTCTGCCTGTTCAAATCTGCTGTTATGTGTATGCAGCATCTCTTTGATTTCTTGGATTGTGCCATTCATCACCATCATATCCGTTATCTTTTTATGTATGCTTACAATTTCTTCAGTATATTCTCCCGGTGTCTTCTTAATATCCTTAATCTTTTCCTTCACTTCTTTAAGTTGATCCCTTATATTTGTTTGGACAGCTCTGATTAGTTTTTTGATGTTTTGCATCTCTTCCTTTTTTTAGTTTATTGATTGCACTGGTCCATGTCTTCATGTTTCTCAGTATGGTTTGTAAGTTTTTTGTTGCCCTCTGGTCATCATTTTATCTTGATGGATTTATTCAGTTGATTAGCTTCTCTCTCTGTTCTAGAGTTTTATTTAGCTGGTGGTTCTGTGTGGGTGTTAATTTTCCTCTTTGACACTTTCTTCTTCTTGTTCTATTTCCTTGCTTTTTTATATGTTCCTTTGAAGGAAAAATATTAGGGCCAGAGGAATCGAAAGAGGTAAGAAAGGAAAAAGGATAATAGTAATACTGATAAAAGTTAGAAGAAGGACTGTATAAATCTTAGTAAAGTGAATATTTAACTCATGTAGGCAGTGTAGAATAATAGGGGAAAAAAAGTGGTGTAGCTACAATGGAATGGGAAAACAAATAGAGAAAAATATATAGAATTATTTAAAAGGCCAGAATGATGAGCAGAGTGAGAAAGAGTAAAGAAAGGGCTGAAAGGAAAAAGTTAATAAAAAAAAAAAATAAAAAAAGAAAAGAAAACAGAATAGACAAGATAAAAATTGACACCCGAGGAGTTGAGGACTAATGAATAAAGGTGGAATGTAAGAACCACAATAGAAAGCAAAAGTTAGAAAGATGAAGGTAGAAAAAGAGATAGCATTGGCAGACAAAATCAATATACATAGAGAATGGGAAATCAAGGAAAAAGAAGCACAGCAAAGAAAAAACAAGCTAACAGCACCCGATTTAAAAACATGGGGAGCGGGGTGGTGGAAGGAAAGAGGAAAGAAAAGCAAGAAAGAAACAAACAAATAAAACAAACAAACAAAGAAACACACAAGCAAGCAGTCAAACAAAGCTAACGAAGAACAGCATTCCTTTTTGGGCCTTTGTGGAGCTTCTCAGCCTGCCTGTGTTCGTCAGTCAATTACCCTGTGGGCAGACAAACCCATAGAAAAGAAACCCCTTTCCACCCTCTGCCAGAATCCTCCCACTCTCAGAGAATGCTCCCTCTCACCCGGTTGCTGGCAGGAGTCAGGGATCACCCTAGCCCTTTGCCCTGAGGGTGGGGCTTAGCTGTCCATGTCCATGATTTCCAGCTGGGGAAAAAGTCATGATTTTATTCTGAGCAATCCACTTCATTGTCCAGCTCCCTCCAGATCAATGTCCCTAAGGTTCTCACTCCATGGTCTCCTAGAGCAGACCACTCGGGCAGGATCCTGTCCCCAATCATCTGTATTCTGTGAGAGTGATCATGAGTGCCCACTTAATCTCATCCCATCTTCTATTCTATACCGTGTTACTCTTTTCCATTGTGGTCACCATACATGCTTTGTATAATTTGAATGTTTTTAACCTATTAAGATTTGTATTTATGGCCCAAACTATGGTTTACCTTAGTAAGTGATCATGAGTATAAGGCAATTACATTTTAGACAAAGATGTTAATATAATGCATGATGAAATGATAGTCTTTTCAGCACATAGTGCTAGAAAACCTTGAAAACCACATAGGGAACCAAAAATATTAAAGTATCTTTTGGGGGAGCACCAATTTCAAGCAAAAAAATAAAAAGTAGAATGAATCATAGTCCTAGCTTTAACTTAAAAGCACAGATCTTGTAGTAAATCCTAAACTATCCTTGGGTTTGGTGGCTTGGTTTGAGGGTGCTCCTGCTCAGGCTTGGAGATGAGAGACAGGAGTAGCCAGGGAGCACGAGGACATGGGCAGAACTCTGGGTGCAAAGAATGCTTCCAGTTATCCACATAAAGGATGATACAGAGGGGTCTGGGGAGAAAGCTACCCTGGAGGCTGTCTGGGAATGGGCCTCTACATCTGGCAGTCTGCTCTATCCTGGCCCTACCACTTTTTGTTTGACTTTGTGACTGTCAAGCTCTCTAGTCCTCAGTCTCCCCATGCATAAGGTGAGGTGACAATATTGCCTGCATCAGGATTAGATAATATAACAGCTTTTGAGCCATCAGCACAGGGCTGGATGCTTGATAAGGGCTTATGAAAGTCAGACTCTTTCATCAGGTAGACTAAAAAACTTCCAAATTAAAAGAAAAATTAAATACAAGAAAACTTTCATGATCTTGGGTTTAGGCAAATATTTCTGAGGTAGGATACAAAAAGAAAAAAACCCGAAAGAATAAAAGAAAAATTGTAAATTAGACTAACTCAAAATTAAAACTTTTGCTCTTCAAAATGTACTGCTGGGAAGCGGGTGTGGCTCAATGGATAGAGCTCCCGTTTACCATATGGGAGGCCCCGGGTTCGCTTCCCGGGGCCTCCTTGTGAGGGCAGGCTGGCCGGCCTGTGTGGGCTGATGCAGCAAGACCTCACAGCAGGAAGTGGGTGTGGCTCAATCAATAGAGCCCCTGTTTACCATGCAGGAGGCCCCGGGTTCCAGGGGTCTCCTTGTGAGAGCAGGCCGGCTGCGCGGCGTGGTGGGCTGATGCAGCAGGACCTCACAGCAAGGGGGAGATAAGCAGACACGGAAGAAACACACAGCGAATGGACACAGTAAAACACAAGCAGCAAGGGGGGGATAAATAAATAAATAAATCTTAAAAAAAAAAGTTATAAAAAAAATGTGTACTGCTAAAAAATAAAAAATAAATGAAAGACATAAACTGGGGGAAAGTATTTGTGAAACATAATATCATAAGGGACTTATATCGAAAATATATTTCCAAACTCCTACAATTTAATAGTAAAAGACAAATATCCAATTTAAAAATAAGTAAAACATTAAAATAATGCTTACCATAAAAATGTACTCATGCCAAATAAACATTTCCAAAGATGCTCAAAATCATTAGTCATTAAGGAAATGCAAACTAAAACTACAATAAGCTACTGCACCCTAATAAAATGGCTTCTATTAAAGACTGATAATGCCAAAGGAGAATTTGGAGCAATTTGAATTTTCATGTATTTATGTTAAAAATGCAAATATGGTGTAAGCACTTTGGAAATTACTATATAATTAAAAAAAATACAAATATAAAAATTTACTCACCATATTACCCAGAAACTCAATTCAGAAGCAATTATCTGAGGTAATTAATAAAAACAGCACCTTGTAAATTAATGTCCACAGTTCTACAGTGCAGATGGTGGGTATACAAGAATTCATTCTAAATCTTTCCAACATTGTTGTGTGTTTGAAAATTTTCTTTATGAATGATATCAAAGTTTATAATTTTAAAATGGAATAGAAAAAATGTTTGCAAATAGATGTCTTTGTTTCTTTCATAATGAACCCATAAATTTTTAAATGAAATCATGCTTAGAATATTTTTGAAATATTTTAACAAAAATGATTCCTTGGTGATAATTTTATAATGTCTGTAAATTAATTTTGAGTTTTCCTATACTGATATTTTATATGCTAGAGTATGATATTTGGTATCCATTTAACTTCAATTATACTAAAAGTTGATGTGTAGATAAAATATGTTATGTGTAGATAAAAAATGTCTGACTCTTAGATTATGTTTTAAAATTAGTTATACTAAATTTTTTAAATGCTGGAAATATGTTTATTGATGGCCATTACTATTTTCCTTGCTTTTCAACTGTGAAAGGATGAAAAAATTAAATATAAAACAAAGCCCAATATAGACAAATCCTCCTTCAAATCCAATAATATGGGGGCTAAACATATTCTAAACCATATGGTAATTTTTCATCCCAAGACATAATTATCTTCATGTAGGGTGTATTCATTTCCTAGTGTTGCCATAGCAAATTACCACAAACTTTTGGGCTTAAACAGATATTTATTACTTCACAGTTCAGGTACCCAAAGTCCATGGCTATCTTCAAGTTCTGGTGGTTGCCAGCAGTTCTTGCCCTTTCTTGGCTTGTAGATGCATCACTCCAATCAGTTCACGTTAACTTCTCTGTGTGCTTCTGTGTGTATTCTTTTTATAAAGACACCTGTCATTGGATTTAGAGGCCACCTTAATCTAGTATGACTTCATCTTAACATATTTACATCTCAAAGAATCTATTTCCAAATAAGGTCACATTCACAGGTATCTGGCATTAGGACTTGAGCAAATAATTTTGGGGTCATGATTCAACCCATCATATAAGATAATAGATTTATTGATTGTAAATACAATTGCACATATTTTCAGAACCTTAGACTTCATGCAAAAATAATTCTATACATAGTCTCATTTAATTTGTGTATTGCATGTGTGTGTCTCAATATATGTTGTGATCTGATGTAATAATACACTGAAAAGAGTTAAATATTAGCAACAAAGATGATGGTTGTTTTAAAAAACTCACTGTTTCTTATTTATAATCATTTTGCTTCAAACCTAGAGCTTTTCCCTACAAATTTGAGTATGTGTAATCTGATTTTCATGGAAGGTAACTAGTTGTGTTATTTATACATTTACAATTATTTCTGATTAGGAAATCAATGCATTTACTGTTAAAATTATAAATTGTGGTCATGAAAGAAAGACATTAAAGCTACCAATAATATTTCTGAGATAAATACTTGTAAAATCCTAGTAGATTTATTCTGTGAATCTTTTTATAAATTTGGCTAATATTTTGTAATCATCTTTATTCAACTCATGATATTCCCCCTATATTAAATGTTTTTCTGTAATATGATTTTAATAACAACATAGTATCATACAGTAAGGATGTATCAACATTTAGTTATGCAGCATCCTCTGACAAGTCACTAACAAGAATATGAAAGTTTAAATAACATTAGATAAAAAATCTTTACCAGTGGCTCTGTGATGATTCTTTGGGGATAAATTTCTAGAGGTTGTTTTATAAGATTGACATATGAGAATTTTCAATGTTGTGATAATTAGTTACATTTGCCTCCAGAAAAATTATACCACAGCAGTATTTTTTAAACACTCATTTCACCATATGCTCTGCATCACTGTGTTATCAGTTAATTTTACACAAATTTTGTGGGTGAAAATGGTATCACATTTGTTATACTTTTTATGTTAATAAATAGACAAAATGTTAGATTTTTTTCTCAATTTTTTTTTGCCATTTGTGTTTTCATTTTATGAAATTTTTCGTTACCTTATCTATCTATCATATATCTATCATCTATTTAATTAACAATTTAAAGTTCAATGTGTTCATCTTTTCTTAATGATTTGTGCTGTTTATACATGGATACACTTTCTGTAATATATGTTTCATATCTTGTTAGGTTTTTCTTTTGTTTTGTTTTTTTGTAAAACCAATTGTATATTGCTTTCTGGGAAGTGAGAGAAGAACAGGGTAATTATTACTAAACCATCATGAGTGAAGTAAACCATGCTTAGACATATTTGATTTCATTCACTTAAGTAGTTGCTAAAAGGTGTCGGCGTCGCGGCAGGTCGGTCGGCCGCTGATCGCCGATCACCACTGCTGTCAGCTGTCGCCGCCAATCGCCACCTCCAGGTGGTCCCTCGGTGATCCGGCGGTCGGGGGATGAAGGGAGGGGGTTGCGGCTCACAGGGCTCAGGCGTCCCCGAGCACAGCGAGTGAAGGGCCGGGGTCTGTGTCTCGAGCCGCAAACGAGAGTGGGGCGTCGGACACTTTTCGGTTACCAGCGGACGGCAAGTAACGAATACGGAGACAATCGCACACTCTGGAGACAAGGTTGGGCTCCAAGCTTGAGTTTATTAGGTGGGCTCTGATATTTATACAGAGTGGGGAGGGTTGAGTGAAATGGGCGAAGGGTAAGGCATACTGGGCGGATTTTGATTGACTGGGATGGGTTTATGTCCATATAAGGTATGGAATGTGTATAAGAGAAAGGGGGTGGGGCCGAGCCACGGTGGCCATCTTGAAGCACATGGCAAGGAGAGGTTGCTACAGATGTTAGCAGCCGATTGGCTGTGGTAGCTGCAAAAGCGTCAGTCTCTGGTTGGTTGCGGCATTTGGCGCCAAGACGGTGTCCACGCGTCGAATTTCTCGGGCAGTGCACACAGAGCTTCTGCACCGCCCTCATCCCCCCCACACACCTCCTCCCACAAAAAGGAGCTCAAGGAATGATGTGTTCACTTAATGTCAGAAGCTAGACAAAATGTACCTAGGCTTAGTAGATCTGTTTTTATGACCTGATAGTAGAATGTTATTTTGGCCATCTTGACAGAAGGAAGTTATGTACGTGTTATGTGCAAAATTTTTTGTTATGCAAATATTAAACACCTTGTGGAAAAATTCCCAACATTCTGATGTATCAGAGCAAGTAAAGAGTTATTGTTATTAGATAGATTGGAAGAAATATAAAAGAGAAAATGATTCTAAAATACCCTTAGGGGTTGAAAACTGAAATAACAAGGCAAAATGATGAAATGTGAAACTTCAAGGAGGAGGAGAAGGACAGATTTGAAAGTGGAGGTGGAGGATGACACACAGTTCTATGAGTTTCTATTCTCCCATACAGAATCTGGACATTCCAGAGAAGTCAAACATCCTTGAGTCTCCTAATAGTAATGAGAAGGTATGCAGAATAAAAACTAAGATAATAAGGCTGAAAATTTTAGAAATTTATCACATTTGAGAAAAAGTAAATAGATAAGTAAATAAAATAAATAGAAACAACCGATGAGCAATGTCCCAGTGACGTTATAGGGTTGTATTTTATTATTACACAAATGAGAAGCATTATATTCTGGAGCAAAAATGCAGTAAAAAAACTGGTCTTCTTGCCAGTGAATTATGCTTTGTATTTGAAGCAGTTTATCTCTTAAGATGTTATTCTCTAAAGGGTGCTGTTGGTCTGATTAGACTACTTGGCTCACTACAAATTGGATAGCTACTGTTAAAATATATTTTTCATTTTTAAAATAGATTTCTTTTGTTCTCAACCTTTTATCTCTAACAACTAGTACAAATTCACAGTTCATTTTGGTTGGCTTTGTTCCAATGTTTTTTTACATTTCTTTTTAAATCCATGAAAGCACTATTTCATGCATTTATACAGGAATGTTTGATATGTAATATATGTTAATACTAAGCTTAGTAAAAGATTATCTAATAATGACTAAGCCCACTTGAATGATGTAGATGCACTTTTTTGAAATGCAACAACAAAATATGTTGTATATGACTAAAATTACTGTGAAGTTCTGATATTAATTTTCAGAGAAATCCTAGTACATTCACCCACAATTGCATCTCAGCTTATAGTATAATTATGAAATTTTCAAAATACCTATTTATTTAGTTCCAGATAAGTCTTATTCTGCAAAAACAGCATATGTGATGGTATACAACTCAAGCTCTAAAGCTGTATACCTCTTTTTAAATTGGATTACATTTATTAGCTGTGGGGACTTGAAAGTTATTTAAGTTCTCTCTATGTCAGTTTCCTTGTCTGCATAAGGGGGATGTAATAACACCTATCTCATCAGCTGTTCTGAGACCTAAAAGAAATAATAAATGTGAAATACAAGAAGATTACCTAGCAAACATTAAATTCTATGTAAGTGCTATATATTTTTATTATTACATCCACTAAGTCTGCTACTACTTCTACACCATACATACAAGTGCCTTTCTTGTATGTTCTGCATTATATTCTTTGAAAAGTCTTTCTGTACTATTCAATGATCTGTTGCCTGTATCATATTTTATGGACTAATAGAATATGATGGTAGGAGTACATATTCAACCCTAAATTTCTGGTTGCAAGACTTTAATGTACAAATTACCTTGCACTAAATAAAAATCATTGTTACTGTAATAATCCCTGTATATTCCAAACTTGTTAATGTTGCCCAGTTGTTGGATATTTAACTACTTAATGACAATTTATATGTATGCCATGCAAGGAAAACTAGTAGTAACAACAGATGGAAAAGTAAACTTTAATGGTTGAATAAACACATCAAAGAATTTGGAGGTGGTTGTGTGTGGGAGACATGCACTGTCTATTCAGAGGAATGATGTCTTCCTAGACAATCAAGAGAAGGGACCAAAATCCTACATTAAAAGATAAATTTATTACATTAATAAATATTGATTTCTATTGGCTCATTTTGGATTGATGGAAACCTTCCAGAATCATTGAGAACTATGAATTTTGGGAAAGAAGCTAAAGGAAATAGGATTTAGGTAGAATTTTCATTACATCATTTTGTTAGAAATTTAAAAGGGATGTAGCTGTTGTGAGAAAAGGTTTACTATACAGTCATTGTCACAGAATGAAACTTTTATTTCTGGTTTATGATTTCTGATCAAGAAAGATATTGTGGTTCTTGGAGTGGAGAAAATCTCCTTGAAGAAAATGGGTCCTGCAACTTTTCTTTCCTGCAGAAATCTGATTTGGCCAAGGATAATTCAACTGAAATACAAAGCAGGAGAGAAAAAAAATGCCTGAGATTTTCTGAAATAGAAGTTCACAAAAAGAAGAGTAAGAATTATAGAGATTCCTGAGGGAAAACAGAAAAATGAGCCTGCAATGTTGAACAGCTAATAATCAACTCTTCCCCTCACCTTGATGCTCCCGCCTGTGACTGGAATGCCATTTCACTGCTCTGTGCAATTCACTGTTCAAAATCGTTTCACTGCTTGGGTTGTTCCTCCCCATCCCTGACCCGAAACCTCCTAGGTGATGATTGTTTTTAAGAATGAAGTCAGGTGTTTTCATCTTCAGGTAACATGATGTTTTTCTCACACTAAGGCTGCTTTTCACTGTCATTTATAAGTTTCTAAGTGTTCTTATATCAAATAACTGACTACAATGAAATAATTATTTTTATATATGTTTGTTTTCCCCACTATATTGTGAATTTTTTGATGTAAGGGTCTTTTTTTAAATCTCCAGTGCTAAGCTTTAGATCTGCCAAATAGATGACACTCATGGAATACTTGTTGAAGAAATGATAATGAAAGAAATAAAGACAACTGGTAATAATATTTATTGATTTCAGAAAACTACCAGAGTATAAAAGCTATGGTTAAAAAATAAAGAACAAATGCTTATGCACAGCAAATAAAAATCTCAATGATATTCCTGAGATTTGATTTCATTGTACTCAAAGTTGAATACAATAACAGAAGAGTATTTCATGAATTATTAATATATGTTTTTGAAAAATATACTTTACACTTGGAGTATTGAAAGCTTAATACTGTACTAAGAGTTTATTTTCTGGAAATTATTTACTTCTTGAAGATTTTAGAAAATATATGAATAAGACAAAGGGCAGAGGAGAGATGTGATCAGAGGGGCATTTGTCACAGGCTAATGTCTCCGCTTCCCCAAAGTAACCAAAAGTTTGAGGGTTATGTTTCTCAAAATCTTAGCAACATTATTTGTTGCTGGGGAGATGAAGAGTAATTGTCCATAGATTTATAAAGAAAGTTGTATTAGTCAGGATTATCTAGGAAAACAGAACTGACAGGAGATATCTGTAAATTGTATGAGATTTTATAAAATTGTCTCATGAGACCATGGGGATGCAAAAGTCTAAATTACATAGGGCAACCTGCAAACTAGGGGCTCAGATGAAGATTCTTGTTGAACTTCCCAGGAGATACTGGCTATCTGAAGTAGAGATGGGGATTCTCTCCCTGAATGCTGAAATCACTTCTCCTTTTAAGGCCATCAACTGATAGGATGATACATCACTGATTGTTGATGGCAATCTTCTCAGGTGATTGTAGATGTAATCAGCCACATATGCAATCAACTCACTGATGATTAAAGTCCATGAAGCACCATTGTATTACAATTAGCTTAGTGCTGCTTGGTTGAACAAACAAGTGGGCATCATAACATGGCTGAGTTGACATATTAGACTAGTTATCTGAATCCCCCCTTTGTCAACTCGGCAGCCAAACATATATCCTAAATCATATTATCTAAAAAAACAATAAG
>JAQZBX010069156.1:0-15606 GCA_029593785.1 Cabassous unicinctus | reverse complement strand
AAGTTTATAGAAGAATCCAGACTAATAGGTTAGAATTTTTAAGCTAGAAGAAACATTTGTGATCATTACACCAACATGCCTCATTTATTAGCTGTATTTCCCCAAATTGAATTATTTTTAGGTTCAAAAAAGCTGTACTTTTAATTATAGAGTTTGGTCACAAATGACTACTTCTGTTTGTCATGAAGTTAATTGTTGAGATTTCAAGTATGCTTTTAATCTTCCTTCAGGCAGAAAGCCAGTGGAAGGTCAGAAAAATATGGATAGTTAATAAAATTAGATATGGGTGGCAGGTAGTTAATAAAATTAGATAAGGGTGGCAGGTCAAGAAAGAGAAGAGTCTGCTCAAGATTAAGAGCACTACAAAAGGCTTTTATTTTCATCAGAATAAAGATATTCATGTAAATATGAAATGTTGAAGATGGAGAACAGAGTAATCCTATTTAGCTAATTTGGGCAAATAAGAATTTGAGCATATGGCTTTATAAAATGAATCAAGGGGAAAGTTGGTTATTTTTGTTTTAGTTTATTTTTTAACAGTAGGTACACAATGGCATGTTATCATAGAATTTTCAACTGCTGGACTCATTTTTTTAGCATTAAAGTAATCTGTAAAACAAAGTGTCTATTTCAGCAGTAGCTAAATATTCCTTCTCCAAAGCAACATATTTAACAGGGTAAAATTGCATTCAGCAGCAGTCTAACTTGAGTGTCCTAACCATGTTTTCCAAGAAGGGACACTGGGAAGGAAGAAAAAAATCCTTGGTTCCAGTGTGTCTTCCGGGATACTGGGAAGGAAGAAAGAAATCCTTGGTTCCAGTGTGTCTTCTGGGATATTGGCATTCTCATAAGAGACAGACGACTTTAATTAGATGCCTTGGTTCCCTTGGTTCTGAAATGAGGGAGCTGAGCATTAGATTTCTAAATCCCTTCCACGTGTAAATATCCATTAGCACTCAATGTACAGAGTAGATAGTGTGGCCCCAACTCTGTCCCCATAGAGGCATTGATTGCTGAATTCAGCTTCAACAAGGGGACCTCAGCATAAATGAAGTGTAGAGGAAATGGATTTGGTTTGGGCTCTGCAGATGGTTTAAACAGGTGGGCTGTTTGGGGGGGTGGGGTTGGTTCTCTTGCTGTGGGTTGCACCAGGTCAGAGGTTATGCCTCAATAGCAAGGTCTTGGATGCCTGGCACATCTCAGCAGCGTTTTGTGGAGAAGGGAGAAAAGGAATGTGGTCTCTGTGAAATTTATGGGCTGAAAAAGATAACTGCACCTGCACCTGGTTTCTCTTATTGAAAACACATGGCAGCTGTTGCTAGGAAAGGGAGATTCAGCTCTCTAGTTTCTGAAAGGGAACCATGCAGGAACCTGAAGGAGATCTGCATATCAGCTACATGCGAGATAATCAGCTGATGGCACTGCCATTGGGACCAGCACTATGCATGCACATTAGTGATGTCCTGAGTACCTGACAGGGGCTTCTAGAAGAGCAGGGCTGTCCTTAATGAAAATATGACATGTGCAGAAAGGACCCCACATGCCTCAGATCCACCTGTCATTCCACAAAGTTCTTTCTGTACTAAAATTATTTTGGTCAAAGGTCATTTTCCCAATGAGAAGTTACATAATTCTGAAAAGAAGTGGCTTTTTGACACACTTCACATTGGTATGCAGGACTCAGTTGGGATTTAAAATCTGCTGGCATTGCAGATGCTCCAGTCATCCTCACACATTCAAGCCTACAATGCCCAGAATGCTGGCCCCTCCTTCCTTCAGTGTCTACTGTCGGGGAAGAATAACTATGACGCAGCTCACAGCAGTCGTTTATTAGCCATTTGGGAAACTGCTAAGCATCTTCTCAACAGCAGTTTTGAGAATATTCCATGGGTTGGGCAGTTTGTGTGGCATCTAAAACTCAAGGATGAATAAAATACAGTCCTTCCCTCAAAATTCACGGTTCAGTGGTCCATCCATTTCTGTGGGTGTGAACCCATTGTAAGTAGGTTCTTGTGATGAGCCTACTTCAGTTACGGTGTGGCCTACTCATTCAGGATGGGTCTTCATCCACTTACTGCAGTCCTTTATAAAATATATGGCAAGTTAATCAACTTTACTATTAAAGTAAACACACACTGTAAAGAATTAAAGACCATGTGTTCAACAGTTTAAGTTAGCAAAACATTTGAGAAGTAAGACTGCCAGTTGCTTGTTAAAGTGTGTGAAAATTGGATATAAATTGTAATTTTGTAAGCTTTTTGGCAATATGTGTTCAGTACCTAAAATGTACTCTTTAAGAATTTTACGTTTGGAAATTTATTCCAAAGGTACTACATTAAATACAAAAGCGTTAATTAAAAAGATAGTTGTCAAAGTCTTAGTCAAAATAGGAAATATCAGTCAAAAATATATCGGTTTATCATCAGAAAAGCAGAAAAAGCAAATTATATAAAAATAAGATGGTATTAACCATTTATTATTAAAATGTTTGACATCACTATAATATAAATGGAAAGTGGATGAGTAGATTTTAATAAGTAACAAATACAAAGCCATAATATTAGTAAATATGGAATAATAAAAGATATACTGGAAGACCACATACCAGGTAATGGTTATCAAAGGCCAGCAGGCTATATGTAATCTTTTTTTTCAAAATGACTTACAAGTAATATATATTAATTTTTCTAACAGAATAAAATGGCATTCACTTCATTTAAAAACAGGCATTCCAAAGCCATGTGTGTCTTTCCAGTATTCATTTAGCTTTTTACCAGTGTCAAGATTTTGCTCTGAAATCTGGTCACCATATCCCTGCGCCAACTCCTTGTACTTTCCTAAATTCACTTCTGTCACCTCCTTTTAAAAGGAGATATATGAATTGTGTTTCATAAGTCAGCATGAGAACACAAAAGCCACCCAGAGGATGCTGTTGAAAGTAACAGAAGTGGATAAGGTTTTGGCAAGCGGCTTTAAAACCACCCATACACGAGAGGAGTTAGTAAGCCGCCCGTACACTGGAGGAGGAGTAAACCACCCGTACCCAAGGAGGAGTTAGTAAATCGCCCATACACTGGAGGAGTTGGTAAACTGCCCATATACAAGAGTAGTTAGTAAACCACCTGTACAAAAGAGGAGTTAGTAAACCGCCCATACACTGGAGGAGTAGTAAGCCTCCCTTACACCAGGAGGAGGAGGAGGAGTAAGCCGCCCGTACACCAGGAGGAGGAGGAGTAAGCCGCCCGTACACTGGAGGAGTCGTCAACCGCCCGTACCCTGGAGGAGAGGAGTTCGTCCATGTCGCGCAGTGGGCCGCGCAGTCGTATGCGCTTTTGGAAAGGCCTGTGTGGCAGGGTGGATGCAGGCGAGCCTGCGACCTACCCCCTTGGGGCTGCGGCTGCGGGGGACGAGAGGAGCCGGCGCGGCGCTAACGCGTCCCGGCGTGACGTCAGAGGAGTGCCGCGGGCGCCCTCCCTCCCCGCCGTCGGGGGAAGCATGGCGCCTGAGGCCTTGCTCTCGTAAGGGGGGGGACGAGGCATGCACTGCTGCGCTCTCCTCGGCCCTGACACCTGCCTTACAGGCCCAGCCGCGTGTTGCAGTAAATGCTCTCCTTCCTGAGTACCCTGTTCACGTTTCCAAACTGAGGGACGAAGATGTTTCCTCAGAATTTTTGAGGGGCACCCATCGCAACTTTTATGTAGTCTACTATTTTCTTTGAAGTTTGTTTGACTTACTGAGATTGACCAATAATGGAGACTAATAATTAAAATCATGAAGATTAATATTTGTATCTTATAAATTTCAAAATCATTGCCGGATTATCTCATTTAATTTTCCCAATCATGTGGTGGTATGGGATTATCTTCATCCTATCTGTACAAATGAGAGGAGGAGACTGACAGGAGAGTTAAAAAAAAAAGATTTGTGCAATTTTGTCTTCATGAAAACATAGTACTTATTTTCTTTTATTTATGAGTTCATTTAAGAAGGGGAGAGTGTAGGAAAAAAGTCATTCTTCTTGCCCCTCTCCCTCAATCCCTCTTCCCTCTCCAAAGAGAACCAGTGTGTACAGCCCAGCACACAGTAATGTGGAAGTATTTATCCACATCTTAAAATACATATAATTGCATTAAATGTGCATATTTTCTGCAGTACTTGTTTTTTCCATTTAAAAAGATAAAAAAGACATTTCTATTAGCAAAGGGAAGATCCTTCCCTTTTTTAGCATGAATGATAGCATTTCATCGTAATGATACATGATTTATTTAGCCGGTGCTATCCTGTTGATCTGTTAGGTGGTTTACAGATGATATCTTTACAAAAGAAAGCTGCACAGAATTTTGTTGGGCATTTATCTTGTGTGGTTTGGTAAAATTTCTGGAAAATAGTAATGGAATTGTTTGGTCCAAAGTATGTAACTGAAAATTAATATCCTTATGAATGCCTTCTACTGATGTGTGCCAACACTAATAGTGTATAAAAAGAACAGTTTCCTCACATTATTTGCAATATTGTATATTATCTTTTTTTTTCATCTGATGGGTTAAAGTGGTATCTCTTCTCTGTTGTATTTTTAATTCAACTAGTTTCTATATATTTTTTTATTAGAGAAATTCAGAGCTTACAACACAATCATGCATAATGTGCAGAATTCCCATACCTCACCCCTCCACCCACACCTTGCGTCGTTGTGAAACATTTGTTACAGATTATGAAAGAACATGATCAGTATATAGCCTACACATGGCATATTTTTCCGTACACCCCCCATTATTAACACTATGTATTAGTATTGTACATTTGTTATAGTTCATGAGAGAACACTCTCGTATTTGTACTAACCACAGTCCATCTTCCACCACATGGTTCACTGTGTTATACAGTCCCGTGCCTTGTACCATCTATCCAAAGTGTACACTCAGTGGCTCTCACTTTCATCACAGAGTTCTGCACTCATCACCCCAGTAAACCTTTGAACGCTTTCCTTAGTCCAAAAGAAAATCCCATACCCCCCTATTATTGACCCTTAGCTTTGATATAGTACCTTCTTTGACACTGATGCAAGAATATTACAATATTGCTGTTAACTATAGTCCATAAGTTACATTAATTGTCTTTTTCCCATGCATCACCATATTCTTACCACCTTGTAACGGTGACGTACATTTGTTCTAGTTCATTGAAGAACATTCTTGTATTTGTACTGTTATCCACAATCCTCATCTACCTCCGGGTTCACCATATTATTCAGTCCCTAGTTTGCTCTCTAGCTTTCTTTCAATTGACATTTACGTCCCTGGACTACCCCTTTCAGCCACAATCCCATTTATAAACCTGCCGTGCTATAATTCATCTATTTTTTTGTGAGTTAAAGCATAACTTATAGATTCTGCTTGTAATGCATAATTCTGTGAATGGTCTGTTCTAGCCCTTGCTCTTTTCTGCTGGCTTTGCCTTTTCCTGTGGATCTGTGAGATGTTCTGTATAATTCTGTGGGTAAGAATAGAATTCTACATTTTATACTTATAATTCCCATCTGCTCTGGATGCCCCTTTTGTTCATGTCACTGTAGGGGGCTGGGGAGTGCTGAATTTGTACATACTTATATCAAACCTTAAATACAATAATTTGAATGTACAGATGATTGGAGAAAAATTCAAAGACTGGAATTAAAATATGGTTCTCAAATTTCAGATGCAGATGTACAGGCAAAGTGAGAATTAAGCATTGTCTGGTGTCAGGTCTAACTAATAGGTAACCATCAATTCATAAATAATGCCAAAAAGTCTATAAGGCCAGTAGTACAAATCTGTTAACTAATGAAAAAATAGTTAACTAGTGTATAGGCAAAACAGTTAGCTGATCATCCTTTTCCACACTTTCTAAACAAATACTGATGATATTATAAGAAATAGATATAGTCGGGATGAAATTTTAATTTTAAAACTGACCAAAAGATACATAACTCATGAAATTAATACCTTATTCTCAAATGCATACATAAGTAATACCTAACGTTTGTACAATATAGTTTGCAGAATGCTTTAATACTTCTTCAGTTTGCATGACATCTAACAAAACCTGACTTGCTGTCACTCTGTTATAGGTACCAAGAGAGAATGTATTATGTCAAGAAATATTTTCTATGCCATCTGACATTTCAGCAGTCTCTCCCTTAGTTCCTCTACAACTTGTCTTTTCATGAAAAACGAAGAAAATAAATTCCTGCTGTGATTGTAGAAGTCACAGCTTCTAACCGTGCTGTAGCTTTCCCTGTGTAATGTTAGGCTGATGTTCTCAGACATCTCCTTGACACAGTATAGAGGCATCCTAGCCAGCCGCACAAGTCAGAGACCTACAAGACTTTCTCACATAATTTCAGGACTTGGTGTCGGATTGCTCCAAATTGAATTGAGTTACACAGCAGAAAAACCAAACCCAAAGGAATTTCCATTTTTTCCAATTTCCTTTAAGTGAACATCAGAAAACTTCAAGCAAACAAATCTAGAGTGGTGACTGAATACATCACTTTAGCTCCTGGCTTTCCCATGCGCCATCATGCAGGAAAAACAATTCAAGTCATCTTAGGGTTATAGAGTTGATTTTGAATCATTTGGCTTATTTGGAATACATTGATGAATTTCCTGACCAAACACTTTTGGATGGCATCAGTCTCTCCTTGAAAAATAGTCTCAATCATTAAAAATCACAAACAGGTTAAATGTTCTATTTATATAAAACAGCAAAAAAATGCACGTTATGCCACCGTGTATTAACCATTCCCCAGTGTGCCATGTAACTTGCTCATAAATGCTTTATTTGGTCCCGTGGTATCTGGACCACTTGGTATGTAATAAAACTGACCCAGGGCCAAGCGAACAGTTTGCTTTTCACCCAGCTTGTTTACTGATGTCCATTATCCATCTGCCCAGGAAGGGTGAGGTTTCTGCCTTGCTGTAGAAATATGAAATGGGTGGTTCGTTGGGTTTCAAGTAACGGAAACCAAGAAGAAGGAAGCTCTTTAAAAGTATAAAGAGATTTCACGGGACTCCAGGGACAGCTGACCCAGTACTTCAGAAAAGCAGGCCCCTAGTGAAATAGCCCTCACTCACCAGTCTTCGTGGGTCACACTGCAGCTTTCTGAGAGACCGTCACTAGTTGTCCCAGACTGGAAGCCCTCACAAAGCCAGCGCCTTCTGCTCGCCCGGCAGACCTCACAGTTTTACCTTGTCAGGACGCTAGCTCTTCCAGACTGGTTTTTCAGCGTGGTAGAAAAATTAGGACAATTCTTAGACTCTCTCCAGACTAGGTCATTAAGTTTTCATGGTGAGAATATTCACATAAGACCACGTTTATTCAAGGAAAATAGATGCCAGCCTTCTCTATAAGGCAGTCAGTTGAGCCTTAATGGGTGTGAACCACCCCTCTTGACCTGAATAGGAAAAAAGGACCAGTTTAAAGGGGAGAGTTTACTACTGTGTTCTTCACCCGTACAAGCACATCCATCTTAACAGTCTGGCTTGAGAGAAATGTATTTGTAAGGTCCTTATAAAAAGAGATTGATTCTCCAGGAAGATTTTTTTTTTTTAATATTTGAACTAAAAGTATGTGTTTTTTTAAGTTCTTCTGGACTCAAGTAAAATAAATATTCTAAGTATCAGTTGCTTATTTTGCTCAGACGTATCTTGCCTTCAAAATCATCCTTCTAGAATATATACTTTATTGAGTTTTTTGGGCCGTACAGTGCAGGTTATTACTTATATATTTTTTTCTTATTTTCAAAGAAGTATATTTTTATATGAAGATAAATTTTAAAAATTCCAAACCAAACACTCATGAAAGAGTCCCTCCTAATTCTACCTCCCAGATATAACTACATTACATTTTGAGAATATATATCTGAAAATATTAGGTCTTATACATTCAATATATTAGGCACATCTTTCCATAGCATTTTTATTTCCATAGCAACACTTCAAAATGCAGCTTGCTATTCCATTGGGTGAATATATATTATTTAAGAATTTTCTATTGATCAACAATTATGTTTTCATTTTTGCTATGTGAAAATAAACACCTGGATTTGTGCATCTATCTATCTATTCATATTTTCTAGCTAGCTGTCTTTGTGGTTTTGCAAAAATTTCTATCCTAGTCCCTTGAAGTAAATCACACTATTGAGCAGTATATATACTTTAAAATTGAATGTATATTGTGAATATTATATTTTGTAAATTTGTGTATATTCAAGAATTTATAATACCACTAAGATTGTATGAAAGTTCCCACTTACAACCCTTTAACCAAACATGACATTACTACTTTGTCAAATATTTGCCGACATAATAGAGGAAAAACTAGCTCATAGTATTTGGGGCGGGGGGAGTGCAGGGAAGGGTAGTAAGAAGGTGTAAGTATTTTTGTATTTTATTGGCTATTTTTCTCTTTCCTTGCTGGTCCATGTCTGCCCGTTTTCGTTTTGTTCATTGTGAAGTGTATTTTTAGAGGTAAATAACAGCTATTAACTTGTTTGCTTATTGGTATATGGCATTTTTATTTTGTTGATTGTGCAATCTGAATTTGTATATGGTGCATTTTCCATTCAGAAATAGAGAAGTGCCAGGGTTTTTCTTCACACTCTGACTGTCACACCTAAAAATGTCCCAAGAACATTACAGAGAGTCACCCGTGTTTTCTTTTTGAACCGCTGTAGTTTAATTTACTTCACAGACATGCTGTATCCATCTGGAATGAATTCTCTTGTATGGAGTGAGATAGGAATCTGGTTTTCATTTGAATAATCCATTGTTTCATTACTAATTTGAAATGCTACCTTTATGAGATGTTGCTTCTATCTATTTGGACCTATACTGTTTTTTGAGTAGTTATCTGTCTATTTCAACATGAGTATATTGTTGATTCAGTTTCATAGCCCTATATGTTTCCTTCCCCTCCCTGGCTCCGATTTCTCTTTTCAATATTTTCTGCAAATCCTTTCACTCCAGATGAGTTTTAAGAATCAAGAATGGAAATTTGGCTGGGGTTGCTTTGAAATTTTGTAATTTAATTTATATAGTAACAACATTTCCCACAATATTGAGCCATCTCAGTGACAATTTATATCCCCATGTTCTCAAGCTCTTTAGTTTAGTTTTGTAATTGTCTTCACATTTGGCATTAATAGTACTTGCTAAATTTACTCCTGGGGATGTAATTAATTTGATTGCTACTGTGAATGAAGTTTTCTCACACAATATTTTCTGAGTGTTATTTGGATATAGAAACCTTTTAATGTCAGAATTCTCATAATTGAATTCTCATATATTTTTCTGATTCTTTCCAAATTCTTCTATATAATTTTCCAGTGACTAGCACTTTCATAGGGTACATTTGTGTTTATTCTGATTGTGCTTCAAAACATTTCCCTTGGGAAGCACAAAGCTGAGCCTTCTCTTGTGCATCTCTCACATTCGGAAAGTAGTACAGCCTTCATACTTTCCTAAGGAATTTTGTTAAGGTGAATGTTACCTTTTCCCAGATGTCAGTTTTTATGCGGCAGTGAGGACACCATCATTTTGACTTATTACCGTGCTCAGTCTTATCAGTGGGCTTGCTAATGTTCGCAGGCCTTACATGCCTGGAAAGGAGCTCTGTCACGATAGAGTCTTCTTTCACAGTGGAGCTGGTTCATTCAAGCATTCATTCATTCTTTCAGCCGCTGTTGACTGCTCTGTACCGACGTAAATGATGTGGCTCCAGCTTGTGCCCTCAAGGATGCGGCGAAGTCAGGCAATGACATAGAAGTGGGGTGAAGTGTGGCCACTTCGGATGGGTGGCTACGGCCCCTGTCTCTGAAAAGATGGCATTTCTGGTGACAGAATGCAGAGGTGGGTCCAGCTTTGAGTCGGTATGAGTGCTTTGAGCTGGAAATGGGCTCAGCCAACGCATTGTGTGGTGTTTTTCATAGCAGCCGGGCAGATGAAGACAGTACCAAAGAGAATTTTCCAATCTCTTTTTCATTGGTTAGCTGTCGGGATTGAAACTAAGCAGGCAACCTGGTCATGTAACTAACTGCTCACGAGGTAAAAGAGGGAAACTAGAGCTAGGTCATTATCCCCACAGAAAGCAGGTAGTGTTCTCCTGCTGCGCTGGGGCTTCACAGCATTGTCCCTCCTTTCCTAGCTTGCTTGCTCCGTGTGTTCTCATGGACCTGTGCATGCGTACCGCAGGAGTATGCGTACCGCAGGAGTATGCGTACCACAGGAGTATGCGTACCGCAGGAGTATGCGTACCGCAGGAGTATGAATCTTCTGCATACAGAGAATACATAGACAGTACATAGAATCTTCTGCAGCAGGCTGAGCTTTGTGCGGTCAGGACATGGACCACATCCTTCCTTATAACCTTCCAAAATAAAAGTACAGTGCCTGCTGACCCTGGGAAATCTGTAGACTAAATGATTTGAAAACTCTTTAAGTAATAGAGGTTTTTTTTTTTGTTTGTTTTTAAACAAATTCAAAATCTATAAACTTGATTAAAGTGTGTTTTCTCTGCTTTAAGTTTGTCCTTCCCCTTGCCCTTTGGGGAAGGTAAAGGGAATTACACAAGGTTCTATATAAATGTGCCCCAAGGTGCCAGAAACCGTCCTTTTCAGATCCTAGCCTTCTAGTTCAGTGCGCTTTTCATTACCCAAAGCTGCCTCCTTCCCAAGGAAGGACTTTTACAGTAAAAGGCAACGATATTACCTCTTCTAGAAAACGAGTGATACAGCCCTAGGTTTAATTCCTAGCCGTCATTCCTGAGCTGCTTGCAGTGTGAAAAAGGCTAACACATAACAGCTGGCATTGGAATGACATTTCCCACCAATTGTAAATTGTCCAGTCAGTATTTCCAGTGCCCTGTTCCCATTAGGAATTATTTGGTAAAATGGCCTCCTAGAAGTAATTAATCTCTGCTCTATGTGGAGCCATATTATGGTGGAGTGAGCCCCCAAGATCAGTTTAGATACATGATTTAATGGGACCTATGCAGAAGTTTGCCACTGACATAACTATCAGTGTAGGAGGTCTTCTGGAGAGCTTTCCAGGCATTTTTGTCTTATTACTCACCCGTTCATGGAGTTACAGGAGGACCGTGCTTAAAGACTTGAGGTTTGATAATGTAAAATGAAGCAAAATTAGACCTTAGTATGTGTCAGCATCAACTAAATTAAGTTTCCAACATACTTGGTCCCTCGTCTGGCAGAGAATCTGGGTGATGTAGCCAACATTTACATGTCTGCCAGCTCTGCTTCTCTTTGCCTGCAAAGGCTGTGCTAGAAAGTGTTCCCATAGAGCCTATGGCCCCAGAAACTGTCTGGGGGCACATGTCCCCTTTCACAGATCAAAGTTCTAGAAGAATGCTAATGGGAGCAATGTTACTCCTCCACCAGAGAGAGTCACCAAATTCTTCCCACCTCCCATCTCCTATAGACCCACATGGGAGCAAGCTGGGTAAAGGTCAGGAATCAGCCCATTTAGAGGGAAGGTCAGGGCATCGGGATCTGTTTCCTGCCTTGCAGCTTGATTACCTATGGCCACTATTCCAATAATATAAAAGTGGTTAGCCCCCCCTTGGCCTCTTTTCTCTGGATGGACATATATTTTAGAGAGATCATATTTCCACATTGAAAGTTGTCTGAAGATACATTAATTTCCATACTATTTCAATTAAAAATGATTGTGTTTCTCTGGTGACACTGCCTCTCTCAACAGAGAGGGGTTCAGATTTAAGATCACTAATTATTTGCTCTGTATTGATGTAGTGTTTTTTTTTTTGAAGGTACCGGGAATTCAACCCAGGACCCCATACATGGGAGGCAGGTGCTCAACCAATGAGCTACATCTGCTCCCCAGTGAGAGTTGGTATTTTCATTTGTTGTTTTGTTTTGTTTTGTTTTGTTTCTAGGTACCAGAGCTCAAACTCAGGACCCTGTTCATGGGAAGCAGGCACTCATCCACTTGAGCTACATCTACTCCCCTAAATTTTGGTTTTAGACATAATACACCTAGATAGCTTTTACATGAGTTTGTATCACATGTATAACACATCGTCTTATGACAATGTGGGTCAGCTCTCTGGAAAATACAAGCCCTATTCAGGAATATTGGTGACCTTAGAAGATGACTTGTAACTGGCTTGGAGATTATGGAGGTATCTACAACCTCCCATCTGTGCTTTAGCTTTGCATTACCTAAGTCACTTATACTCCGAAGGTACGGCCTGAACTAGACCCAACCTAGAACAGTATACCAACTTTCTGATTGCATTTCAAGAGACCTCAAATGCAGCATGAAAACGTGAATATGCATAGAATTTAGAGTTAGCAGACCTCAGTTCTAGTTTTGTCTGTATAACCTCTTGTTTGTGTCTAAGAACAAGTCATTTATCTCTGAACTTCAGTCAAATGGGGAAGTCATTCGTACCTCACAGGGTTGTAGTAAGGAACAACAAAATGATGTGTGATAAATGCTCTCTTTGTATACTGTAAATCATTGTACATTTTATTTTTGCTATGCAATAGGATGTATCAATTACCTCTGCTGCATAACAAATTTCCCCCAGACTTAACGGCGTAAAACAACATATGTTTATTATCTCACATAATTTCAGAGAGTCAGGAAGCTGGGAGCAGCTTAGCTGTGTGGTTCTGGCTCAAGAGTCACAGTGTTGTATCGGGCTCCAGTCACCTGAAGGGCATGGAGAATCTGTTTCTGAGCTCACTTATGGGGATATTGGTACAGTTTCAGTTCCTTATCACTTGGCCCTCTCCATAGGCTTCCTGAGTCTCCTCACTCACAGCATGGCAGCTGGCTTGCCTCAGTGAGTGGAAAGAGGGAGGGAGGAAGGGAGGGAGGGTGGAACCAAGATAGAAGAAATGATATACCATAACTTCTGCCATATTCTATTTGATAGAAGCAGGTCCCAAAGTCCAGTCCTCCTCCTAGGAAAGGGGTTTACACAGAATGTGAATATGAGGAGGCAGGGCTCATTGGGGGCCATCTGAGATGTGGCCTGACATTGAGGATTCTCGAATTTGGGTTATTGAAAACAAACTCTGCTAGTTAAGTGCCAATGGCCAAGATCCAATCAGTGTAGATCTACATTCTTTGAACTGTAGAACAAATGCAGTAATAATATCAGCACCGTTGAGCTCTGTGATGAGCAGATGAAGTAATGCACTTAAGGTACTTAGATCAATGTGGGCATTTAGTAAGCGTTCCATACATAGTAGTTTTATTGCATTTGTTCCTTCTAGAATAATTCTGAATGCATAATAGGCATAAATTATTATCAAGGTAACATGCAGTTCAGTATATAGAGTTGATCCTCATTATGCATGGATTCCATATTTGCCAATTTGCCCACTCAATAAAATTTATTTGTAATCTCATAATCAGTACTCATGGCACTTTTGTGGTCATTTGTAGACACGTGCAGAGTGCAAAAATTTTTTTGAATTGCTTGATGTGTTTGTTCCCATTTGAGACAGACGAAAGTGATGCTTTGCCTTCTTGTTTCAGATCTCATACAGCAAATTCCTGTCACCTTGGCGGGTATATTTAGTGCCAAGTTTTTTGCATTTTTGTGGTGGTGGATTCTCTGTGTGGTGCCAAAGTGCTGTCTAGTGCTCCTAACACAAAAGGCTGTGATGTGAAGAAAATAGATGTTAGGTGAGCTTCACATGCGTTACAGTGCTGCTGGCTGTGAGTTCAGTGGTAAGGAATCACAGTGTATTTTAAATAAAGGGTTTTAAACAGAAGCACACATTAAACAAGCGTGTCTGTTGTTCATTTGCTGACAGTGTTGTGACCAGAGGCTTGTGCAAACCTAACCCTGTGTTTGCCCTAAGAACAATGGTTCAGTGTTTGTGGTGACTACGGAGCACAGCTACGGCAACAGTAAGCATTGACTGTGAAATAATCGCAGTGCTGTCTAAATGAGGAGTAAATACATTTTTCATTCCTCCTTTGGTGTGCTCCTTCAGCAGGCTTGTGCTGGCTGTGTGGCAGTGTGCATTCACTTGGTAAGCCTGTGGCTTCTCTCAGCACGGCCCCCAGGTGGCAGGTGGCAAGCCTCTTCCCTCTCCCTCCCTCGTCTGTCACAGATACTTACTGAACCCACCACTGGACCCCCTTTCTCCCCCTTTGTTTCTCACCCTCACCTTTAAGTTCGCTCAGGCCACCATTGCTTCTTCTGTGCTACCACTGAGCTCACACCTTCCTCTGTTGCTGTCATTATCAGCGTTGGTTTTCCACTGAGTTGCTTATTGTCATCGCCCAAGTCACCCCGAGACCTACGGACAGGAAGGAAGGGGAGATGGTAATTAAGAGGCTGGACTAAGGAATCCAACAGGACAGAAACACTGGCCTCCCTATAGGTGGAAGAAATCCCTGTCAAAATGCCCAGGGATCCACTCTGGTCCATTGTGAGTTATTGATGCAATGAAATTAGCGTCTAGAGTTTCCTGGCTTGGCAGTTCTAGAAATCAGTGGGCATTTGTGATACGGTCCTCAGGACACAGATGGAAGGAAGATCAAGCATATCAGTGGGGAAAGGAGGGGGGAGTAAGGGGGTCCAGTGCATGGGGAGAGGCAGGGCAGTGCTCCCACGCATTGGGTTCAGATCAGAATCCCAGTTTAGAAGGGAACCTGGGAGGCTTAGCTTACCCAAGAGAGGACTGAGTTTGACAGCTTACTGGAGACACTTTCCAGCCTGCGACAAGACCAGCCCCAAAGTCCAGGTCCCACCAGGCATAATCAGGATTGACTCAGCCACCAGGTGCGATTGAGCTCTGTCCTATGATAAGAGCTGTGGGTATCTGAAGGTAGTCAGGACAGAAGGGGCATAAAATAAATGTCCGTGGTTCATTGTTTCACTGGCTCGCTGAACCACTCTTTATTTTCCTGTATTTCCCTATCAGTGAAAATAAACTGGCTTTCTGGAAGAGTATTATAGGAAAGCAATTCCTCTCGAACTCAAAATAAAACCTGTTAGGTGAATAAGAATTCTAGCACTCACTCCATAACCTAAGACTTATATTTTGGAATCATTACATTAGACAAAATTACAGTTTTGCTAAAGCTAAATCCTTATGAGATGTTTGACTGTCTGGCATTGCCCCCTCTGTGTGGATGATCATTTCAGTAGCAGTTGGCAAGAAAATTCTAGTAAAGCAAAAATCATTACTTACCCTAAAATATCAGTTTAAAATGGGGACAGTTAGGACCTTGCTTACTATTCATTCACTTGCCAGCCTTAAACAGTTTATTGTGGCTGAGTAGTATATAAAAAATTAACATATCAACTTTTAAAATTTATCAAATTTAGCTTAGCATTTACGTGGCTCTAAGGATTGAAAGCAGAATTATAAGTTTTTAAGAATTTCAATTTTTACAACTCAAATTAATTTTTATCTTTTAAAGCAGAACTAAAAATCCTTTCACTGAAGAATGCTAAATCATCTAACATTTAAATAAATGCTTTAATCTCTAATGTTGCATATTACTTAAAATTGTTCTATCTTGTGGATGATAGGTTAACTGGAAAAGTATTTTGTTGGTTTCT
>JAQZBX010069155.1:0-15625 GCA_029593785.1 Cabassous unicinctus | reverse complement strand
TAGCTTTGACCACAAAAATTCCTTTTCCACACACCTTCTGCACTTTCTGTATTCCTTTAGCTTTTGTCCTGCATTTTACTCTTTCTTAATAACCAATCATTTTATTTTAGGACAAAATTATTGTCTTTTTCCTTAAGAATAAAAACACATTCTATATACTTTCCATACTTAAGTTACCACAATGATTTTGGAAACTGTTTCCAAGCAAACTTCTGACAACATACAATTACCATCAACATTAAACAAACTTGTTAGAATAATGGTTTAATTTGGTTGCATGCAAATATAACTTTTCTTCATTTTAAATACTTAGTAGCATATAACACTGGAAACAGTCCTTTAGAGGCAAGTTGGCAGGGGAGGCTGGCTGCTGACAGGTTTTCCTGTTATGAAGTTACTTTTATTATTATTATTAAGCTGGTTTTCTGTTTAATATGATTTTTTGGAATTAGCCACTTAAATATTTTCATTTAAACAGTGCTTCCTCAAACTCTCCATAACTATTCTTAACCACAGAGACTATAGTCATTTTACCTTAAGACAAATTTTACCTTCACGGAACACATTCTCTTAAACAAATTTACCAAATTTCAGTAGAGGTCTTGTAAGAATTTTCATTTATCAATTTAATATTTCCATCCAGAGGTATCAGAATAGATATTGAAACTGAACAAACAGACAAACACAAAAAGAGTTATGACACACCCGCAGAAACAGAAAGCTTACTAATTTGACCCATAATTTTCCCTTTTTTGGTAAGGCTGTCTTCAAGCCCTCCATCATTTCACATCTTTGATTTTACTGTTTTTAAGATTTTTTCTGGAATCTGTGTTACCTGTCATATAGAAGCTTGTTCTTTGAAACACTTTTGTTCATAATCAGCAACCAGCCAGGACAACTTAAACAGCATAAATACAGTTAAGCTCCAATTTAGCAGTTTATACAGAAATTTAACATGTATATTTTGGATTACTGCTTTTTAGGAGTACACTTAGGCTTAAAGTTCAGGAGTAAGCTAGTGATTTAAAACTGAAAGCTCCTTTTAACACCTTAATAAAATTTTTGCACTAATTTTATCAATTTGGCCACACTGGCCCAACCAGAATCAGCATGGAAACAAAACAGAAAACACCAACGTTGCCAAGTTTTTCTACTCTTCTAGTGGTTTAATTCTATTAGCCCCTATCATCCCGCAGCCTTATCACTATGTCGGCAGTAGGAGGCTCACAATCTTACTAAACCTTTTGAAACAGGCATTTCTTTAAGATCAGGTTTGAGATTTCAAAGTCCCCTCATACTCATCAACCTGGGACGGGGAATTACTCATCATCTCTGCTTCTCCCGACGGCTCTGCGTACCAGCCGCGCAGCACTTAAACACCCGTTCAGTCAACAAGATTCCCAGCTCACTTCGGGCCCCACGTTGGGCGCCATATGTTGTTGTCAGTGTGCGGCGCAAAGGAAGAGTCAGACGAGGTGATGCATGTGAAGCAGAGGGCTGCAGCTCGCTCAGGCAAGACAGCCCCGAGACCACCGTGACCCTCTCTTTTATTCAGCTTACAGCAGGGCATAAATTCTGCCCCCAGCCTTGCTCTCCCACCGTGCTTCTCTCACTACAGCAAGAACGCTGCCTTCTCTGGCAGTCTACCAAGGGGCATAAGGATAAACACTGTTCCTAGCCCTAAATGCCTCAGTCTACCTAATATCTCAGCTCGGTGCGTGAGAGCGCTACCTGTTTGTGAGTTCCCAGACAATCTTTCTTGGGAATTCAGAGGGAATTCAGACAATAACATCTGTGTGGAGATCTGCAGTATGCAGTGTCCTTGGAGACATTTACTAACGTGTCTCTGCCAGCAAGCATGTTGTTGAATGCTTAACCCTTTATGCTCTGACTCTCAGCATCTTCTCCAACAGACGGGCAATGTGCCGATGTTGTGACAAGGTTTGAGGGAGGCACATCTCACACAAATGCGTGAATACCCATTCATCGTGCTTACAAACCACAAAAGGATCTACCTTTTTAATAAAGGGAAAAAACAGGGAATTTTGAACACACCTAAAAACACTGCTTAAAGGTGAAACATGCCTACGTTTTTATGATAGATTAAGAAACGGGTCTTAGACTGTGTCCCAACCATGAACTCTGAATTATCTTGGCAATGAATAGAGAGTGATACTCGGATACGAGGGAAATGATGATAGGAACACTTATTATTGTTGGAACCAGAACGCATCTGGCTGCCTCTCCTGATTATCCAAAACCTCATGTTTCTATGGGGACTGGGGACCAGGAGAAGCTCTGATGAGTCTGTAAATGTTGACGGTTCATTTTTCTGTCACTTCACAGATTAGGTCAGAAAATCTCAAAAATTTCTCATCCCCTGTTGTGCTTACTTTATTATACAATTTTGTGTACTCATTTGTGTGTCTTGATTCTCAATTAACCAGAACAATTTTAGATGTTTATATTTTTGCCTTTTCAGATTTCAAGTTGGAGAGTCTTCAGATCATAATATGAAAATGCTGCTGATTTTGTTCTTCATAATAATTTGTTCTCGTGTTTTGGCAAATCAGGATTCTGGTAAGGGAAAAAAGGAGAGAATTCTTTTCCTTAAATTTCATTGAGAAAAATAGATAATATATGAGTTTAACTTAAAAATTAAGAGTTTTGTTCTGTTTTTCGTGGTGGTGAGGATGGGGTTGGTAGCTCAACTTCTCTTTAATGCCACCTGTGTCCTTTGGAAGGTCATTTGTTTCTGAATGTTATTCCTTAATAACAGTGGACAGATAAGAAAGCTCTAGTTTTGTCCACAGTTTCAACTCTTTTGGGTTTTCTAGAAGGTTGCATGAAAGTCTATTTGTTAATATTAGGTTCCGGCCTGGATAATTTGGAATGCATCTTCTTAATTCATTTGTGCCAAAAGATTGTCCTGGTTAAATGCCCAGATTTTGCTCCAGTTTGAACTGTTTGTTTATCGCAAAAGGCATGTTTTTACCCTGGAGAGAAAGTTCCATAGCTACTTTCTACTGTCCGTCAGCTTTCCATGTTCAGTGGAATTAAAGTCAAAATACTGGCCCACCCTTCACACCTCTACCACCTCTTAATAATCAGTTCCTGTACTGTCAGTTCACATCCAGGGCCACCCACATTGGCTTTTACCACTTCCTCAAGGGCTCCAATCGTGGCAAACAGTTTTCTAAAGAGATAAACTAGACTTTGCCTTGAAAACTCTTCCTTTGATATCTCACTGGGCCTATGTTAAGCTTTTTAAAGAAAGGCCATGCCTTTCCCCAATTATTTCATGGTCCAGAGACATAGAGATGGGCCTAGGAGTACCTGAGTCCACATCGTGTTCCAGGTACCTTTTTCCTTTTATTATTGTTTATTGTTCCTCTTATTAAGGAACAGAAGGGTCACTGCTGGTCACAAGTCAAGCCGTCCTGGGCAGAGTGTGCCTGACAGTCCACTACAGTTCCATCCTCTTGGAGAAAGTGTTTATTCACTCCTGCTTATTTCTTCCCCTGGTATGCTACTGGCTGTATGATTAGCATAGAAATCTCAAACTGTTTGGAATTAGGTTATTTAGAAGACAAAACAATGATTTTATCCACTATGCTATAAAGATAATGAAATAACACATAGGGATGTCAAAGCTGGTTTTCTCGCAATTGTATAAAGGAAAAGACTGAAGTTATTTTAGTCTGTTTAGAATTTATCTAGTAATCATTTCAGAAAGTCAGAATCTCAGAGTGAGGAGAGAATTTAGATATTTTCTAGTTGAATCTATTCATTTTCAAGGAGAGGAAACTGAGGCCCAAGTATATTGAATGATTTGACAGAGCTCATAGTTAGATGATGATAAAATCAGCACTTCCATTGCTTGTCCAATTACGCCGTATTTCCTTAAACACACACATTTTCTCGCACATATATTTTCTCCGTTTCCCTGGATGAGAACTTGATCTCGTGCTAAGGGATTTTGAATCCAAACTATTAGACCACCAGGAAACAGCGTTTAGTGCTTGAATCCAATGCTTCTCTATCACATAGAAATACACTTGTAGCATTGTGTGAAGTTTAAAATAAAGTACGTGAAAAAATAACACATTTTAATGGAAACTAAAACTATAATCCCTCTTCTAGCCTAAGATACACTGGTTTCCATCACATTTTACACATGTGAGAGTCACAGTGCTCACTCAGGATTAGTCAACAAATATCAATTAACTTTAAAATGGGTTAAGGTAATCCCATATTTTTATGATTTTCAGGTATTTTTTTAAACTTCATCAATTTGACACTTTACAATACAAAATTAATACTTTTATAAGTTAATCAAGTCTTTCATTGCATTACTTAAATGAGAATCATAATGAAAGATTATCTTTCAGATTTCACCTTTCAAATAAATTAGGAAAAAGGTTTGATTCACAATTAAAATATTTAACCCACTGATATAAATTAAGCTCAAATTCTGAAAGCCAAAAAAAAGTACAAGGGGAAACTATGCACAAAAGATACAAAAACACAAGATTTCGCTTCTTTAAACTTACTGATTTTTAATTAATTCCTTGCAAGAGTGACAATTTTGTGGTCAGTTCAAATAAGAGGTTTTATAAAAGAATCAGTCCAAGAGACAAATATTTATTTTTCTTGAGAGAATATTCAATTTCAGGCTTTTATTTTCAGTTCACTGGAAAGAGATTTAAAAAATAAATAAAAGAGGAAAGTACGTTTCCCACCCCACCTCCATATTTGACGTCAAATATGTCAGAACATTTTTAAAGTTTTTGCTTTGTTCATATTTTTGTTTGTGTTTTGTAGGCCCTGAGTACGCAGATGTCGTGTTTCTGGTGGACAGCTCTGATCACCTGGGAATTAAGTCCTTCCCGTTTGTGAGGACGTTCGTCAGCAGAGTCATCAGCGATCTCCCCGTAGAGGCCGACAAGTTCCGCGTGGGCCTGGCCCAGTTCAGCGACCAGCTCCACAGCGAGTTCCCCCTGGGCGCCTTCAGGGGCAGGGGCCCCATGCTCAACCATCTCAAGAAGAACTTCGGGTTCATCGGCGGCTCCCTGCGGATCGGCAACGCTCTCCGGGAGGCTCACAGGACCTACTTCTCTGGGCCCGCAACCCAGAGGGACAAGAAGCAGTTTCCCCCGGTGCTGGTGGTCCTGGCTTCAGCCGAGTCTGAGGATGACGTGGAAGAGGCTTCTGAGGCGCTGCGGAGAGACGGGGTGAAGGTCATCTCTGTGGGGATGCAGCAAGCTTCCGAGGAAAGCCTGAAGGCCATGGCCACGCCTCAGTTTCATTTCAACCTTCGGACGGTCAGGGACCTCAGCACGTTTTCCCAGAACATGACCCAGATCATCAGGGACGTGGTGCAGCACAGAGAAGGAGCAGTGGATGATGATGTAACACGTAAGGAAGCCCTTGGTTGAAGATGCAGGTGGCCCGTGCGGATCTGCATCTCTCCACTCTCCTCCCTTGCAAGGCACATCTTTCATGATTAGCCACATTATAAATACTGAAACTTTCCATGCATGACGCTCTCCCTTGCATCTGCCTTTAATTAATCCACATTCTCTGGCAGGAATCCTCTTGTACTCCATTGCCTCCTTACAGCCTGAGTAATTCCTATCTTCATTCAAATGTCAATCCTAGAATCATGTCCTCTTGGAAGCCTTTCTCCAGAATTCTTTTGGAGTCTCTCAGCTGTCTGCATAACTCATGACAGTAGCACTCCCCACAAGCTATAACTTTCCATTTCTGCCCCTGTCCCCACTGACGAATTGGTAGTACCATGAGGGCAGAATTGGCCACTCGTATGTATCTCTAAATTCTTAGCTGCCTAGCACAGTGCGATAACGAGCTGGTGATCAATTACTAATGAGTGAATCAATAAAACTCTTACAGTTAAATAAGATCCTTGCTCTCTTTCCCTGACAGTCCTGGCATGGTAAGGCACACAATAGATCAATTAGATCAATTGCCTGTCAATTAGTCAATTAATATATCATGACACTAAATGGGGACGATAACCTGAGCATGTGACCCCATTAACACATGGTCATGCCTTGTGTTCAACACGACAGAGAAGGGGCTGCTGACAGCCATACACAGTGCAGTGTGTGTGTAATATCATCCTAAAATCTTATTATCTATTGGTACATGAGCTAATAAATGTAAATTTTGTCCTGAATTTATAATGTAGAATTCTAATATTATCAATGTGGTTTTTGTTTGGGGGGATTTATTATTATTATTTTTATTAGAGAAGTTGTGAACTTATAAAACAATCATGCATACTGTGCAGAATTCTCCTACAATGCCCCTCCACCAGCACCTTACGTTGTTGTGGAATACCTGCCACAGATTATGAGAGAGTATCAGCAGACTATTACCACTAACTATGGTCCATAGCTTACATGTGGTATCTTTTTTCCATATACCCCCCTATTATTAACACAGTAGCTTCTTTGATGTTGATGCAAGAATATTACAATATTCCTAACTATAGTCCATAAATTACATTAATTGTATTTTCCCTATGCATCTCCACATTCTTACCACCTTGTAATAGTGACATACATTTGTTCTAGTTCATAGATGAACATTCTTGTATTTGTACCATCAACCAAAATCCTCATCCACCTCTGAGTTCACTATGTTATCCAGTCCCCAAATTATTCTCTAGAGTTCTTTCAGTTGACATTTACATCCCTAGACTACCCCTTTCAGCCACACTCCCACCCACAAACCAGCTGTACACTCACTATAATGCATCTCCATCAACTCGATCCATCTTTCCACTTTTACAGTCAAGTTAATTAAAAATTGTACATACATTAAGCATCAGTACCCCTTCTCAGCACTCATCCTATCTCCTAATAATCTATACTCTAGGTTTTAACTCTGTGTGTTTAACTCTTTATGTTCATATTAGTGAGATCACACAATACCTGAGCCCCTGTGTCCTACATATCCCACTCAGCACAATGTCTCCAAGGTCCATCCATGCTATCACAGGTGTCCCAATGTCATTTCTTCCTATGGCAGCATAGTGCTCCATTGGATGTACACACCACAGCCTGTCCATCCATTCATTGGCCAATGAACTCCTGGGCCATCTCCATCCCATGCCCAATGCCACAACAAACATTGGTGTGCAAATGTCTGTTGTCACTGTTCCGAGCTCTTCTGGACATATTCCCAGCGGAAGGACTGCCAGATCATATGGCAGTTCCATATCTAGCTTCACAAGGAACCGCCAAATGGCCTTTCACAGAAGCTGCACCATTTTACATTCCCAACAACAGTGAAGGAGTGTTCCTATTTTTCCACAGCCTCTCTACACTTATTGTTTTCTGTATTTTTAAAATAATGGTCATTCTATGCACTGTGAGATATCTCATTATAGTTTTGATTTGAATTTCCCTAATAGCTAGTGATATTGAAATTTTTCTTATGTGCTTTTTTACCATTCATATTTTCTTTTATTGTTGAGTCGTATGATCTCTGTATATAGCATTGAAATCAAACCTTTATCAGACATGTTGTTTCCAAATATCTTCTCTTATTGAATGGGTTGTCTTTTTTCACCTTCTTGACAAAGTCCTTTGAATCACAAAATTGTTTAAGTTTGAGGAGGTTCCATTTATCCATGTTTTCTTTCGTTGTTCATGCTTTCAGTGTAAGGATTAAGACTCTACCACTACCACCAAGTGTTAAAGATGTTTCCCTACATTTTCTTCTAGGAATTTTATGGTTCTTGCTTTTATATTTAGGTCATTGATCCATTGGAGTTAATTTTTGTATTAGGTGTGATATAGGAGTCCTCTTTCTTTCTTTTGGCTATGGATATCCAGTTTTCCTATAACCATTTGTTGAATAGACTGTTCTGCCCCAGCTGGGAGGCTTGACAACCTTGTCAAAAATCACATGACCATAGATGTGAATGTCTGTTTCTGAACCATCAGTTTGGTTCCATTGGTTTATATGTCTGTCTTTATGCTAGTACTATGCTGCTTTTACCACTGTAGCTAGGTAATATGATTTAATGTCCGGAAGTGAGAGTCCTTCAACTTCATTCTTCCTTTTTAAGATGTTTCTGGCTATTTGGGGTCCTTTACCTTTCCAAATAAATTTGATAATTCAGTTTTCCATTTCTTTAAAAAAGGCTGTTGTAATTTTTATTGGGATTACATTGAATCTGTTTGTGAATTAGGGTAGAATTGACATCTTAGTGAAATTTATTCTTCCAATCCATGAACACAGAATGTTCTTCCATTTACTTAGGTCTTCTTTGATTTTTTTTAAGCAATGCATTGTAGTTTTCTGAATACAAATGCATTACAGCCTTGGTTAAGATTATTCCTAAATACTTTATTCTTTTGGTCGCTATTGTAAATGGGATTTTTTTCCTGACTTCCTCCTCAGATTGTGCATTACTAGTGTATAGAAACACTACTGGTTTTTGTGTGTTAATTTTGTATCCTGCCACTGCTGAAATCATTTATTAGCTTGGGTAGCTTTGTTGCAGATTTTTCAAGACTTTCTACATATAGGATCATAACATCTGCAAATAGCAAAATTTTACTTCTTCCTTTCCAATTTGGACACCTTTTATTTCTTTTTTCCTTGCCTGATTGCTCTAGCTAGAACCTCTAGCACTATGTTGAATAACAGTGATGACAGTGAGCATCCTTGTCTTGTTCTTGACCTCAATGGGAAAGCTTTCAATCTTTCACCATGGAGTACAATGTTAGCTGTGGGTTTTTCATATATGGCTTTTATCACGTTGAAAAAGCTTCCTTTAATTCCTGATTTTTTGGAGTATTTTCATCAAGGAAGGATGCTGTATTTTGTCAAATGCCTTTTCTGTGTCAATTGATAGGATCATGTGATTTTTCTTCTTTGATTTATTAATGTGGCGTATTTCGCTGATTGATTTTCTTGTGTTGAACCACCCTTGTGTGCCTGGTGTAAAACCCACTTGATCATGATGAATAATTCTTTTAATGTGTTGTTGGATTCGATTAGTGAGTATTTTGTTGAGGACTTTTGCATACGTATTCGTTAGGGAAATTGGTCTGTAATTTTCTTTTTTTTGTCATATCTTTATTTGGCTTTGATATTAGAGTGATATTGGCTTCTTAGTATGAGTTTGATAGCATTCCTTCTTATTCAAATTTTTTGGTGAGTTTGAGTAAGATTGGTATTAAATCGTCTTTGACTGCTTGGTTGAATTTACCTGTAAAACCATCTGGTCCTGGGCTTTTCATTTTGGGGAGTTGTTTGATGACTGTTTCAGTCTCTTTACTTGTGATTGGTTTGTTGAGTTCTTCTATTTCTTCTAGGGTCAGTGTAGGTTGTTTGTATGTTCCTAGGAATTTTTCCATTTCATCTATATTGTCTAATTTGTTAGTGTACAGTTGTTCATAGTATCCTCTTATGAAAGCTTTTATTTATGTGGGGTCGGTAGTAAAGTCCCTGTTTTTACTTTTTATTTTATTTATTTGCATCTTCTCTCTTTTTTTCTTTGTCAGTCTAACTAAGGGTTTGTCAATTTTGTTAATCTTCTTGAAGTATCTATCTCCCCCACCCACCCCCATTTCCACCAGTGTCTGCCCATGTCACCTGGGGCATCCTGGCTAGGTCACGTACATTTATGATTGCTGCTGCTTCATGGTGAATTGCCCCCTCTCTACATCAATATACAGTGTCCCTCCCTGTCTCTAATAGCAGTTTTGCTATTAAAGTCTACTTCATCTGATGTAAGAATAGCTACTCCAGCTTTCCCTTTGTTATTGCATGTGGAGAATATCTTTTTCCAGCCTTTCACTTTCAGTCTACTGGTATTCTCGGGTCTAAAGCAAGTCTCTCACAGACAGCACATAGATGGCTCATATTTTCTCATCCATTCTGCCAGTCTGTGTCTTTCAATTGGGAAATTCAATCCACCAATATTCAATGTTATGACTGCAAAGGCAGTTCTTACTTTACCCATCTTTGGACTTTGAGTTTTATCTGTCATATTTTATTTTCACCACTCTTTTTATACTTTTAGTTACTTTTACTGATGTAATCTTCATTTCTAGACTCTCTTCCAAGCCTCTCTCTCTCCTGTCTTTTCTTTTCAGGCTATAGTACTCCTGTTAGTACTTCCTGCAGAGCCAGTCTCTTGGTTACAAATTTCTCTCATTTCCTGTTTATCTGTGACTATTCTAAACATGCCCTCATTCTTGAAAGACAGTCCTGTTGGATATAAGTTTCTTGGCTGGCAGTTTTTCTCTTGCAGTATCTTAAATATATCATACCACTGCTTTCCCACCTCCATGGCTTCTGATGAGAAACCATCACCCAATCTTTCACTTGCATGTGATGCATTGCTTCTCTTCTGCTGCCCTCAGAATTCTCTGTCTTTGGCACTCAACATTCTTATCAGTATGTGTCTCAGAGTAGGTCTATTCAGATTTATTCGGATCAGAGTACACTGTACTTCTTGGACACATATCTTTGTCCTTCAATAGGGTTGGGAAACTTTTTTGATCACTATTTCTTCAAATATTCCTTCTACCCCTTTTCCCTTCTCTTCTCCCTCTGGGACACCATGACATGTATGTTTGCACGTCTCCTGCCATCTCCCTACTACCATGTTCATTTCTCCCCCCATTCTTTCCTTTATCTGTTCTTTTGTATATGCACTTTTGGAGGCCATGTCTTCAAGCTCACTGATCCTTTCTTTTGCCTCCTCAAATCTGCTGTTATATGCCTCCAGTGTATTTTTTTTTTTATTTCATTTATTGTGGCTTTCATTCCCATAAGATCTGCTATATTTCCATGTATGCTTCCAAATTCTTCTTTGTGCTCACCCAGGGTCTTCTTAATATCCTTAATTTCTTTAGCCATCTCATTGAATTTATTAAGGAGATTTGTTTGAACATCTATGATTAGTTGTCTCAACTCTTTTATGTCATCTGGAGGCTTAGCTTGTTCCTTTGACTGGGCCATATTTTTCTGTATCTTGATATGGATTGTAATTTTTTGTTGGTGTCTTGGCATCTGGTTTATTAGATGTATTTATTCTGGGCACAGTTTCTCTCTTTAGTCTAAGGCTTTCTATTTGATTGGCTTTGTGTGCAGCCCCTCTTTGATACTTGGTTCAATTTAAATTTGGAACTTTATAGTGTCTTGTGGTTAGCCTATCTGAATTTTATCAGCTCTTTTTCATCTGTTTCTTGACCTTTCACTCTTGCTGGTTGCATAGTAGGAGCCAAGGATGCAGTTGGTACTGTAAGTCATTGAGGCTAAAGCTGCCCATGTTACTCTAGGACCCAATGAAGCTTCTCCCACCTTTCTCCCCTGCCCGGGGTAGGGATGGAGCCACGGCCATGTGCAGTAATCCAGACCATGCAGGCCAAGACTGTCTGTAGTTGCCCGGAGAGACTGATGAAACTTCATGCCCCTTCCTCCACTGCCTGGGACAGGGATAGAGCCACAGTGTGGACAGGAAAACTAAGCTGTGAGGGTCAAAACTGACTGCAGTTGCTTAGGTAGACTGACAAAGCACCAGCCCTCTTCCTCCCCTGCCAGGAGTGGGGATGGAGCCTCAGGAGTGCCCAAAATTCTAGTCCATGTGGGCCAAAAGCACCTAGAGTTTCCTGGAGAGGCTGGTGCAGGTCCCTCAGCTTCCTCCCTGCTGGAGGCTGGGCTGGAGCCAAGGCTAGGGCTGCAATCGGACCTGGGAGGAAAGAAGCTGGTCCTTACCATCACTGTGATTTTCAACCAACCCCGCTTCCCCTCATGTCGGGGACAGAGTTAAAATGGAGGCTACCAACCTCTTTCTGATTTGGACAGGTTCAAACTTCAGCTGTTCTTAGGACTATACTTTAGCCAGCCCAATTTACTAATCAGCAGCTGAAGTTGGTTCCTGACTATCTCTTCCTCCCCTGTTTTTGGGAAATGGACTTCCAGCTCCAGCCATGGAATAGCTCCTAAGGCGACTTGCACCACCAGCGGGGAATGGGCCCTTGCCTCTGCGGCATGGAGTGCTCTGCTCATGAATCTTCATTGCAGACAGGCAGTCTCCTCCTTCCCTTCTTCCAGGGATGCTGCAGGATGCTCTCCTGGTCTTCTGGGCCCCTGAAACGTGTGCTTTAGACAGCTCCGGGTCATGACTACCTGCCCTGCAGGACGAGCTGACTCTTGGAGCTCATTGCTCTGCTGCCATCTTGCCCTTCCCCAGAGCAATGAGTAGTCAAGGCCACTGTGAGCGAGCTGCAGTCCTGAACCCCACATATGCTGTGTGGCCAGATCCCCTCCTGTGCCATTTTTTCCTTAGAGGTAAAATCTCTCTAATGTGTATTAAGAGTTAGTAAAGCCAGAGATCTGACTTATTACCCTTTCCAGTCATACAGTTTGTGCTTATATTTTCTTATATCTAAGATGCATATTTTCCACATTTTAATATTTTTTAAGTTAGGAAGTGTCTTTCAGTAGTGTTTCTTTTTCATTTCTGTAGATCTGCCATTCAATGATGGTATATTGTACAGTAGACTGGATCTTTGAATTGAAGAAATATTAGAAATATTTTGAACAACTTCTGGGTATGAATGAGGTCAAGTTAAAAGCAGCTAAAATTGAACTGACTCAGTACCCTCACCTGTATAATTTAAGACTTCAGCTACCACAATGCCCTGATATGAAATTCTCCAACTTAATTTCTGAGGAACTCCAAGGGGTGTCTCACGTAACCTCAAAAACCTTTCCTCTAAGACTCCATCATCCAATTCCATGTTTGTTGAGTGCAAAGCTATTTGAGAGCAGCACTTTACTTCTGCCATTGCAGCTGCAAATTCCCAGGTGATAAAACTATCTTCTAGTATTCCTGTCATCGAATAGGTGCCAGAACTGCCTTCCTTTCAGCCCCTGGGTAGCCCCTGTATTCATGCATAATACCGCCTTCTTACCAGTTTTCATTCCTGATCCCTTAGGCCAGAAGGAAGACTAGTTATGCCCCCATGATTAAGAATTCCTCACTTGAAAAAATGCTATAGTTGTATCTTACTTGGGTTCTCCATGAAGACCCTGGACAGAAGAACCCTGAATGTAAGTAGTTTACTTCGGAGGTGATACCAAGAAACACCAGTAAGGAACAGGGGAATTGAGACAGGAAACTACACATTCAGTGTTGATGAGCTGGCAAGACAGGCTCATATACCTCCCATGGGACGGGCTCAGTAAGTGTGCTGTATTGGTAAAAGGCTCCAACCCTTCTTTCTAGAGTAAGGTAGAAAGAATCTCCAGCATAATGGATTTTCCTGTCTGCCTCTGTTCTCAGTTGACGGAGGGCCATTCTGAGCAGGTATTAGCAAGTTCTAGGACCCAAGGAAACCACCTGATTAGTACAAAGTTAAGGTCAAAAGATCCAGACAAGGCCACTAACTGGCCATGTGGTCTTGGGGAAGTGATATCATCCTTCTGGAACTCGAATCAGCATCCTCATTTGTAAAATATGGAAATTGGGGTGATATTAAAGCTACCTTCCTGCTCTACCATTCTCCAATTCTATGACTATAGTTATGGGCTGATTTATTAATCAAGCAAATTAGGCTGTAATAAAAATAGACACCCCCCCTACCAAATAGTATGTTTATGTCTCTTATAACAATATAGGGCCAGTGCTGAGGATGACCATTAGGTTCTCCTCTATTCAGGGACCCAGGTTGATGGTGAGTCTTCCATCCTCAAATATGACTTCCAAGGTGCCCTTGGAATTGGCATACAGCTGGTAAAAGGGAAAAAAGATGGGAAATTGCTTGTGGAAGGGGAATGGCCAACAATGAAAGAGACACCACCACTTCTGCTCACATTTCATTGGCCATGTCTTGGTCATGTGGCCATACCTAAGTGCAAGTGAGGTTGGGAAATCAGATCTAGCCCTATGCTCAAGAAGAGGAAATAGGTCTTGATGGACAGCTAGCAGGCTCTGTCACAGCTATGGTTGCCCCTGAGGCACCAGGAAGTCCCTTTTCCTCCACTTTCCCCATCCCTCACTCCTCTGCCTTGGGGGAAGTGCAGATGTCATAGCATATTCATACAGTATGTGTTCTGCTTCTCCAAGAGAAGACACATCCTGTGACCTTCTACTCTTGGAAACTTGGAGACCCTCTGATACTGTAGGCAGCTGCTAAGCCTGAAATTTCCAGGGCAATGGGACTTTACCACCTTCTTAGAAGGCTCGGCATGCTAATCATGCTTCTCTCACTCTTCCTAGGTTACCTCCTAGCAGTCATACAGCAAGATATTGCTTGACAGGACACTTTCCTTGCCTTGTAGAAGTTAAAAGTAAGGGTTTTGGAGTCAGGAAGATCAGGGTTCAAATCCTGGCCTGGCCACTTTGACCTTGAGTAAATTACTTAACCTCCAAGCTTCAGTTTCCTTACCTGTAAAGTAGGGATAGTAATGCCTCCCTTATTATATGGGTGAGGTGATTTGTATGACATTTGGTCCATAGTTACATATTATTAATAGTAACATCTATTTGCAAGTAAATAACAACTTGAGCAGGTCATGCTGGACATTTGATTTACCTAGCTGTGGAGTTCAGAGTAGATTGGTATATTTTTGAGAGTTTTTATAAATTTCGTAAACATTTTTGAGCTCCCATCAGGTGTCAAGAATTGGAGAGAGAGATAACTAAGACATGACTCTTGCCTTCTAAGAGCAGCACACAGTCCTGATGGGTAATTATTGGAAAGATTGAGTTCCTCTCTTGGCTACAAATCCTACAGTTGTAGCTCATTCACCTGTGTTTAGAATAGGTCTTTTATGTGAACTTGGTATTCTCTCCCCTGGGTTTCAGATTCATATAACCAACTGCTTATTTTGCATCTCCACTTAAATGCCCAAAAGTATCTCAAATTTAGTAAGTCCAAAATGGAACTCTTGAATCTCCCTTCCACTTGCTTTTCCCACTATCTTCCCCATCTTGGAAAATGATACCACCATCCACTCAGCTGTTCAGGCCAAATTCTAGTTTTCCCCACTTTCTCTCTTTTCTTTCAACCCTCACATCCAAGTTATCATTAAGTCCCCTCTGTTCTACCTCTAAATAATCAGTTGTTTCATAGTTGAGCTCCCTGAGTTCATTATTTCCCCTTAGCAGTGGGAATAATCTCTACAAGGCGTAAATCACGTGACTCCCTATGCTCTAGCCCCACCTCCCTCTGACTTCAGCCCCTATTCTGCCCCTCACTTGCTGGCTTCAGCCACGCTGGATTCTTTGCTGTTCAGCTTGCTCCCACCTGTGCTGTTCTTTTGGCCGGAATCCCTCTTCCTTCAGTTCTCCAAATGGCCGGGTCCTTCTCTTCATTTACGTCTCTGCCCAAATGTTATTCCATCAGAGACCTTCCCTAACTTCTTCATGTCCCAGGTAAGTGAGTCCCATCCCACACCACCAGCAGAGTCACCCAATTGAGTCACTTGTTTTATTTCCTTTCTAGTACTATTTACTGTGTGAAATAATATAATCTAATTATTTGCCCTCCCCATAGACTATGAGCTGCCTGAGGTTTCTGCTTGCTTATCCTTGCATCCCAGCACTTAAAAGGGTGGTGGTGGTGGT